>PVJC01020877.1:0-28753 GCA_004026665.1 Murina feae
TTTAGTCTTATCCAAAAATCCAAATGCTACTGTTTAGCCTAACAGTACTTCCCCCCCCCCGCCGTTTTCTATGGCTATTACCCAGAAGGCTCTTTGCAGTTCCAGGCTATGGTTCCTTTTTAAAAAATTCTTTATTGTTTAAAGTATTACATATGAATCCTTCCCCCCTCATTGACAGTGGTTTCTGAATGAGGTTCCCTTACATGCTCACAGAGATTCATGCTGCTTTGCAAGCTTTGTTTCTCAGAACTACACTCAGACTTGGCTGACACTATAGTTCCTAAGAGTATGACCTTTCTTTATTTACATACTTATAAAATCCCCAGAGACATTATACATAAAAACCAAAATCTGTAGGGAGACTCTGTTATCAACATTGTTCATTTTTTTAAATTTATGCATTATTTGAACATCTATTTTTTATTCATCTCTTCAATTAGTCATTCAACAAACATTCATGAAAGTGCCTTGTGCTGGACTGGTTGGGAATACAAAGATAAGTCAGCCATGATCTTTGCCCTCAACAGTTTGCAGCATACTAACGTAGTAAAAAATGTATAAAAATAAGCAAATTACACATTAAATTTTAAGCCTTGAGATAAACTGAGAGAAGTGCACTCCAGATAAAGGGAACAGTGTAAACAAAGCTAGTCCTACTGCTCTTAGTTCTGACTTGTTTTCTTGAGATTTGTTCACCCCTTTTCCTTCATGCTTTAAGGAATTGCAGCTTTCTTGTTCTTAGGTAAACTCCCTATAGATTTGCTTCAAAATCTCATCTTTCCATGGAATCTAGTAAAAAAAAAAAGACATATGGGTTGTGGTAGAAAGATATAATGTGAGGAACTGTGAGGAAAGCTGATATGCATATCATCATTTTAAAAAAATTTTGCACAGCTTGTTAGCTCTTTGAATTTCTTTGCACCAATGAAATAGAAATAAAGTAAACCCTTAGTAGCGTCATCTGCTCAAGGGACTTACCTTTGGTCTGTGCAAATAAGGTTTCGGTGGTGAGATGAAAAATCCACTCAACTTCCTCTTTCAACAACAAACTGGTCCGTTATCAGCAAGATCCGTGTTACCCAGAGTTATATTTTCATCCCCAGCTCCCTGCAAAGAAACTAGAGTGCTAAACTCTGCAAGTCTCCCAGGTAAGTTATAGTGTAGTATCTGGGAATTGGTGGTTTTGTGTGGGAATATTGGCGGGGGCATGAAGATGCAGGGCAGGGGCAAATGTGGGATCATTATTCAAATTGAAAATGGTCCCTGGTTTATTTCAGATTTCTTGCAGCAAGAGTGACGATTTCTCTTGAGAAGACTAGAGTACAAAGTCAAGGTTAATGCTACTAGTCCCCACCATAACACAGTAGCATGAAGCCTGAGATTCAGCTCACTCTTTCCTGAGGGCTCTTTGATTTTTTGTCAACCTAGGAGGTTGGCACAAGTGGCAAGAAAATAGTGTGCTCAGTGAGATTGTTGTAACATATTCAGCCAGAAAAAGAGGATTTAGATTCTTGTTCTGTATTATTTACCTAGCTGCATAATGAAATTTTTATGTATAATCCCATTGCTTTGGTAAGTTTCACTCTCATAGATACAGCAAAAGAGGAGAAAAGAACTTGAGATCGTAGATTTAGTGGCTGAAAGAGCTCTTAGAGAGCCAAATCCTCCACAGTAGAGATGGAAAAACAGTGAATACACTTAGAATAATTCATCTAGTTAGTGATAGAGCTGGAACTAGAAACTGTGTCCTCTAAATCATGCTCCCTTCCCTGATAGCAGCCTGTATCTCCAAGAGAATACGTGGATGTATTTATAACTATGTTGGATTTTATGTTAGGAAAGGAGATAATATCTCAGGTAATAAGCTCTGGTATAATGATCTCTGGTTGTTCAAAATCATTTTCTGATTTTTTAAAAGGTGACTTTTGACTCAAGTTCAACCCTACTGGACAACAGAGCCCCAAAATAGAGACACCTATCTCCCAGTGATTATTGTTCTCATTACTCTGAATGCTTGCAACCTCTATGGTTTTGAGCCAAGATGATTGAGTAAAAAAGAAACATATTTCAGTTGAGGAGTCTTTAAAGGTGGACTGTGTCACACCAGTTGGTATCAGGATCATTCTGAATAGAATTATAACAAGTTCTGTTGTGTTTTAATGGGGAGGGGGTAGTCTCAGTACCAAGGTTCCTGCAAGTGGGACATTTTTATTTTGGTTGCTAAAATGGATGGGATGTCATGACCATTTCCTATTAATTGAGTTTATCTCTTAGCAATGGTGACACAGTAAAATTATTCACTGCTAAAAATGGGTGATACCCTGGTATACTGAGGCAGGAAATGGCCTACAGTATATACTTAATCAGGTCATGCATTCAGAGAAATTGTCTTCGTAATGATTTCTGTTGAACAGAGATCCTACTTTGGTAAAAAGTAGTTCCTTTTTGGGCTCTTTTGGGAAAGTTGTTGAGTTCAAGTTGTATAGTCTGCTCAAATTCTGGCAGTGGTGGAGCATATGATGTCACAAAAGGCATACTTCTAGGTGGTTTTGGGTGGCCTTTCATAACCAGTTGTGTCACCACACTTGTCTGTGTCTATGAGTTTTTTTTCTTATTTCTTGTTCATCTTTTTGCTCAATCTCCTCACCCCGTCCCAGCTACCCCACCACAATAGCTGACAGCCTGTTTTCTATCTATGAGTCTGTCTTTATTTTACTTCTTTTTTAAAATTAGGACAAATTCCTACTCTTTTTTAAAAATATATATTTTATTGATTTTTTTTACAGAGAGGAAGGGATAAAGAGAGGAATAGAGAGTTATAAACATTGATGAGAGAAAAACATCGATTCAGCTACCTCCTACACACTCCTTACTGGGGATGTGCCTGCAACCAAGGTACATGCCTTTGACCAGAATCGAACTTAGGACTCTTCAGTCTGCAGTCCAATGTTCTACCCACTGAACCAAACCAGTTAGGGCTATTTTTCTTCTTAATTCATTTTGTTCATTAGATTACACATATGAGTGAAATCATATTTGTCTTTCTCTTACTGTTTTCCACAGTGGTTACACCATATGCATTTCCACCAACAGTACATGAGGGTTCCCTTTTCTCCACATCCTTCACAGCACTTGTTTGTTGATTTGTTAATGATAGCCATTCTGACAGGTGTAAGGTGATATTTCATTGTGGTTTTAGTTGGCACTTCTCTGATGAATTATGTTGTTGAACATATTTCAATATGTCTATTGGACATTCATATGTCCTCTTTGGAGAAGTGTCTATTCAGGTTCTTTGCCTGTTTTGTTTTTTTTTAATTGGATTTGTGTGTGCGTGTGTGTGTGTGGTTTTAAATATTAATTTTGTCGCCCATTCTGGGACTATTTTTTATTTTTATTTTTTTAAATACATTTTATTGATTTTTCACAGAGAGGAAGAGAGAGGGATAGAGAGTTAGAAACATCGAGGAGAGAGAAACATTGATCAACTGCCTCCTGCACACTCCCCACTGGGGATGTGCTCGCAACCAAGGTACATGCCCTTGACTGGAATCGAACCTGGGACCCTTGAGTCCATAGGCCAACGCTCTATCCACTGAGCCAAACCGGTTAGGGCCTATTTTTTACTTTTAAAATTTATAAATTTATATCGATTTTCAGAGAGGAAGTGAGAGAGCTAGAGAGACAGAAACTTCGCTGAGAGAGAAACATCATTATCAGCTGCCTCTTGACCACCCCCTATTGGGGATTAAGCCTGCAACCCAAGCATGTGCCCTGACTGAGAATTGAACCAGTGTCCTGGATAAATGCTCAACCACTGAGTCATACTAGCCAGGCTGGTGTTTACTTTTATAAGTTCTTTGTAAATTTTGATTATTAAGCCCTTATCTAACATAACATTGCTGAATATGTTCTCCTATTCAATAGGTTGTCTCTTCATTTTGTTGATGGTTTCCTTTGTTGTGCAAAAACTTTTTAGTTTGATCTAGTCTCATATGTTAATTTTTCCCTTGTCTAAGGAAATATCAGAAAAATATTGCTATGAGAAATGTTTGAGATTTTACTGCCTATGTTTTCTTCTGGGATTTTTATGGTTTTGAGTATAACAGGTTAGTTTTTAAACTATTCTGATTTTATTCTTGTGTATGGTGTAGAAAGGTGGTACTATATCCAAAAATCAATAAACGTGATGAAGCACATAAACAAAATGCAGGATAAAAACACATGATTATACCAACAGAGGCAGAAAAAAACATATGACCATATTCAGCACCCATTTATGATAAAAACTCAGCAAATTTAGAATAGAGAGACTATACCTCAATGTATTGAAGGACATATATGACACACCCACAGCCAACATCATACTTAATGGTTAAAAACCACAAGAATTTCCCTTAAGATCAAGAACAAGACAGGAATATCAGCTTTCAGCCCTCGTTCAGTTGGTGTCTTAAGAGGCAGGGACATCTATAGTCCTCTGTCACAGCTCTAACAAAGATAACAAATCTGCCTATTGTGAAACCACCCTTTCTAAGAATTCTAATAATCATGGTAATTACTGGAAGTTAGTCTGTACTTAATTTTAAAAATATTTGGTTAAAAGTCTAATTACAATCCACATCATGGATTTTGCAAGACATTTTCTTCTGGTTTGGGTCACATGTATCATATGTGAGTGAGGAAGTAGATGGATAAATATACAGAGAGTCAAGAAGTATTGGTTCTGGCTCAAGTCCTGCTAGTGACTCACTGTGTGGCCTTGAGTAAGTTGCTTTATTTTTCTGGATTTCAATATTATCTAATCTAATAAAAGCGTATTATTGAAATTGACCATCCCCTTGGGACGCCTAAACCACGCCCACCAGCCAATCAGAGCAACTGTATGCAAATTAACCCAGCCAAGGTGGAGGCTGCCACTCACGAAGCTGAGTAAACAGGCAGCGTCTGTTGCAGCAAGAGTGAAACTGTTTGCCAGCCGGCTGGCCTTCTCCTGGCTCCAGGCAAGAACATATCTGCAACATTGTCTCAATCATAGAAGCCTCAGGAGCTGAAGCAAACAGCAGGCGGGGCGACTGCTAAGCGCAACATTGTTTCATTATAGAAGCCACCAGCTGAAGCAGACAGGTTTCATTGACTGCCTAGGCCTCGGTTTAAAGGAACAGTGTATCAATTATAGAAGATAAATAAACCCCAGGAACTTACTTCCAGCCAGCCTTGCTGGGACATTGGGTCAGTGGGAACTGTGGGCAGCCTGAAAGTGCCCCTCAGCCCATCACCCAGGCTGGCCACACCCCAATGGGATGAGGGATGCCGCTGGGGGGCTTGGCCAGCCTGCAAACAGCCATCAGTCCTTCACCCAGGCTGGCCAGGTACTCCAGTAGGGACCCAAAACCTAAAGGGACTGTGGGTAGCCTGAAAGTCTGAAAATGGCCCTCAGGCCCACACCCAGGCTGGCCACACCCCAAATGGGTGAGGGATCCCACTAGGGGGCTTGGCCAGCCTGCAAACAGCCATCAGCCCCTCACCCAAGCTGACCAGGCACGCCAGCAGGTGGACATCCCCAGAGGGGTCCCAGACTGCGAGAGGGCACAGGCCGGGCTGAGGGACCTCCCGAGTGCACAAATTTTTGTGCACCGGACCCCTAGTAATCTATAATAAGAGGAAAAGCTTGAAATAGAAAATCTTTAATTTCCTTCCTAGCAATACAATAATTTGACTCTACACACTTAGGCACCTTAGAAGAGTTATATGTCATAAAGTGATAAATAATGGGACCATCGTGTAGAAATTAGCTAGAGGGAATCTTTTGGAAATATAGTCTATATCTTGCAGGGAACACATTAACATTTGCCAAAGACTATTATACTCTTTTCAGAATAATTTTACCATGTGATCCTCAACTTTTAGCCCATAGGCAAGTGTTTTGCAAGTAAATTTATTTTTTTCAAATGATAAAATCAGACAACAAACAAGGGGAATAATTCTGAAATCTGATTTCCATAATGACAATATCACTCAAACAGTATTCTCAATCTTTTAAAACCAAACTTTCCTTTGAAAAATATAAAAATATCTCACAAGAACTCCTAGAAAAACCTACTTCATCAGATTAAAGTTTTCCACGTACAGCCAAAAATATTTTGTAGACCTGTATTTTCATCAATTTGTATTTTAGGGAAATTATTTTGATTTCCAGATATATTTTCTATAATAAGAAATATTCTTTTTTAAAGTAACACATACTTCCAATCCTTAAACTTTAAGAATTATTGCTTTAGTACTGCTGGCCATCTCCCATAACTCTACTTTTTGGGGCATATGCTAAACCCAGAAAAGTACAGAATTCAACCAAAGGCCCATGGATATTACTTTTTGTACAAGTAAAGTTGAAATGAACTAACATTTATTTAATGTTTACTGTGTACCAGACATGAAAATTATTACTTTTTTTATGAATGAGTAAAATAAAGCCCAGAGTTGTTTCAGGCTACTAAGCTGATAACTGCATCAAGATATGTCCCCATATTTTCCCAGAGGACATAATGCTTTCTACACCCAAAATGCTGCCCCAACTGCCAAAATGATACCTAATTAGGCCTTTCAAAAATTATTTTATAAATCTGATAAAGTTATATGCAGGCAAGTTTAATTCAAAGTTTGAGGCATTAGTTTGTGAATAATCTAATTATCTTAATTCATTTCAAGGGTAAAAATAATTTTCACTTCTTTGAATTTATAGAAGAATGTATAGGCTACATAATATATCCAAATGTTCATGGGCTATTTAGAGTTGATTTTAATTAATTCAGGAAACAGTAGAGTTTCAGTTGCTCTTCTTTACCAACAGTTGTGAGTGATTGAATGAAGGACACCATGTTCATGGGGGTCAGACTACTCTGAGTAATTCATGTGAGATTTATTTTTGGTTCAAAGAAGAAGAAAAATATTTTAAAGCAGTTTAGGTTCCAAAATGGCATGTAAAGGTTGTTCCCTAGAGAGTGAGCAGGGCCCCCATCAATAGCCTTTCCCAATTTAATTTTCCTTTGTCCCCAAAGTGATAAGCCCACATATTGGCACTATTATCAAAGAAAATAAGATAAGCAAATTTGATAAACATGTTTAGTTGGTGGTATTAGTGACATAATAAGGAATGAAAAGAGGGGGAAATGATAGGGTAAAGCTTTGCAAAGTCATGCTAGAAAAAGAGCGTTCACCTTTATGCCAGAGGTCCAGGTTTTACCCTCCTTACTCTGTCACTTGATAATCTTATGTCTTCAGGTAAATTAAGTCACTTTTTTGAGCCTCAGTTTCCTGATTTTAAAATGAAGAGGTCTTCTGACCTTATTATTTATAATATATATTTTAATAATAATTAAGGGAAGTTACAGATCCTCCTATATAATAAAAGCATAATATGCAAACTGACCAAATGGTAGAATGACTGGTTGCTATGATGTGCACTGATCACTAGGGGGCATATAATTAACACAGAAGCTGCCCCTTGTTGGTCAGTACATTCCCACAGGGATAGTGCCGCTCAGCCAGAAGCTGGGCTCACGGCTGGCGAGCCCAGTGACAGTGGCAGGAGCCTCTCCCACCTCTGCTGCAGGTAGGTGGGTAAGGAGCAAGGAGTCCAGAACTATGAGAGCCCCAGACTGTGAGAGGAATGTCTGCCTACCAGGGACCCGGCCTAAGCTGGCAGGCATACATCCCCTGAGGCGTCCTGGATGGTGAGAGGGCACAAGCAGGGCTGAGGGACTCCCCCCCATCCCCCAGTGCATGAATCTCAAGCACTGGGTCTCTAGTATAATCCTATATAATAGAGAGGTAATATGAAAATTAACCCTCACAAGATGGCTGCCTACGACCAGGCACAGGGGGGTTAGTGAAGGTTGACCAAACGACTGAACAGCAGACTGTGTGGGGTGACCAGGCTGGCAGGGTTTTAGTGAGGGATGACCAGGCCAGCAGGGGGGGCAGTTGGGGGCAATAAGGCCAGCACACAGGGGCAGTGAGGGACAATAAGGCTGGCAGGAGGGGCAGTAAGGGGTGACCAGCAGGCAGGCAGGTGAGCGATTAGGAGCCTGCAGTCCAAAACTGTGAGAGGGATCAGGCCTAAACTGGCAGTCAGACATCCCCCAAGGGGTCTCGGATTAGAGAGGGTATAGGCTGGGCTGAGGAGATCCCCCCACTCCCATGCATGAATTTTGTGCACCAAGCCTCTAGTAGTAGTAGTAGTAGTAGTAGTAGTAGTAGTAGTAGTAGTAACTTTGCTACATCATGCTGGCAATGTCAGTGCTGGTGGTATTAATGTCAGGGGTTGAGAGGAGCCATGTCCATGAAGTCATGGCAAGTTAGTGTTAGATGGGCTTTAAAGATCATCTAGTTAAAAAATAAAAGAACAAACAAAATTGAAGCAGACTCATAGACACAGACAACAGACTGGTAGTTGCTAGAGGAGAGAGGGATTGAAGGACTGGTGAAAAGGTGAAGGGATTTAGAAGTAAAATTGGTGGTTACAAAATTGTCAGGGCTGTGTAAATTAAAGCATAGGAAATGTATTGAACAATATTGTGATAACTCAGTATGGTGCCAGTTGGATACTGGAAATATTGGTGGCACACTTTGTACTAAAAAAGTATATGATTGTCTAACTGCTATAATCTACACCTAAAACCTTGTTCTAATGTTTGGGAGAAAGAGAATGATAAGTAAATTTAGGGCATGGCCCCTGACTTCACAAGCTCACAGCCCACTATGGAGAAATCCATAAATAGTTAACAATATAAAAGTTATCATAAGACAGACTATTTGTTATGTTAAGGATATTTACTGAATGGCTATGTGCCACTCATCTGCTAGGTTCTACAGACTTAAAGATAAGTAAGACATGGTCTCTGTCTTCAAAATTATCATTTATGAGTCAGAAATACAGAGATATAAATGTTAAAAGCAATTCCTGTGGTGGACATGGTAGGCCAGATTTGCATTTTTGATACATCATTTTGGAGTTTAGGAGGGAAATATTTGAGTCAGATCAGTTAATGTTTTAATCTAAAGAGAGAGGAGAGAGAAAGAAGGTGAAAAAAAGGAGGGATAGCAGTTTACAAGTGTTTTAATAATCCAGAGAGATGGAGAATTGAGAGGGAGAGGAAGAAAGAAAAAACATGGTTGATTGAATGAAAGAGAAGAGGAGGTCTAGAATTATTCTAAGAATTCTGGGTCTTGGAACTGGATAGATGGTGGTGGATATGTAAAAGATCAGGGAGCATGATGAGTTTTATTTTGGACATATTCATTTAGAGATCCCTGGGAGATATTCAAATAGGAAATCTCAGCTGAAATTTGGGAATATAGATTTAATATCATGGGCATAGAGACATGAGAGACATTAAGATATAGGTCACAATGGAAGCCATGAAAGTGAATGATGTTACTCAGTATAACAGTACTGAATAAAGAGATGAAGACCTAGGGATGACAAACTATAAAAGAAAGCATGAAGAAAAGGTAAACAATCAGTGTAAAGAACTCTTGTGAGTTTATTTAAATAGAGAAAGTATCAAAAAGCTAGAATTAGATGCACAGAACAGATGAAAATTATTTGGGGTGTTGGAGACACATTATGACAAAGATATGACTGAGTAAAGGAGCACATGATGATCTATAAGTAAAATGGAATAATTAATTATAAATAAAATTGATTGAAAGCATGGGAATTTATCTTAAGCAACAGGAAAAGCAGCTGTATTGGGAAGTAAGAGGAATGTAGCTGTAGATTATGTGTTGGGAGGGGACAGTAAATAAAATTGAGTTGCTTCTCACTCAACAACCTCAATTTTATCTGATTTAAGAAGTACCCTCTGCAAAGAAAGATGGGAGATGGGAAAACAGAAGAGAAGATGAAGCTTTAGTAGAGTCATGAAGGTGCTGAATGGCTACTATGGGAACAGGAGAAGATACTAATTAGAGGTGTGTAAAAAAAAAGGCTGAGCCCTGACTGGTTTGGCTCAGTGGATAGAGCATCAGCCTGCAGACTGAAAGGTCCCAGGTTCGATTCCAATCAAGGGCATGTACCTTTGTTGTGGTCACATCCCCAGTAGGAGGTGTGCAAGAGGCAGCTGATCGATGTTTCTCTCTCATTAATGTTTCTAACTCTCTATCCCTCTCCCTTCCTCTCTGTAAAAAATCAATAAAATATGTTTTTTAAAAAAAGACCGAAACCAAAAAATCCAAAACTTAGACTGGAGATGATAAATTTCTAGTTTGGGCATTCCAAATAGAGCCTGATATTTTAATGGGTTATCTAGCAATTTAGATAGTAAAAAAGTGGATTATGAACTTGATCTTGGACTAAGGTCTTGCCAAGATGCTGCAGCAGAAGATGGTGAACAAGGAAATTAAGGGTTCTTTGGTGAGAGTTCTTAAATTGACCACTTAATCTAGGCTGGGCAAAGAAGGAAGTAAAATGTGAGAGGGTACTAGGTCGGACCGGTAAAAATGGAGAGATTTAGAAATTTAAGGTCTCTGGGAGTGTATGGTACAAATCAGTATGCTGAAATTTGCTGTGCAGCTCAGTGATTATAATGTTAGAGAAAGAAAACCATTTGAAAAGTAAGAAATTAATGAATTTTGGCAGTGAGAACAAATTTATAAAGCTTGGAAGAAGGAAGGGGCTAATTGGATAAGATTGTCAGGGCAGTTGAATGTTATAAGCTGCTGATCTGAAAGGGATTTGAAAAAGTGCAACAACATGGTGCTTATTCAATTTATGTTGATTAAGTGATGACTTCTAAGGAAGCCAGAGTACTCAAAAAGCCATGGAAGAAAGTAAGTAGGCAAACATTTTTCCTTCGTACTTACTTGAGAGTTTTGGGGACTACAGATGCAGTCATCTCACTCTCATTCCAGGTCCGTGAGTAGGAAGTCATTTGCTGATGAGATGAGAAAGGTATTCCCTTTACAGAATAACAACCAAAAAATAAAATAAAATAAAATAAAATAAAATAAAATAAAATAAAATAAAATAAAATAAGGAGTTGAGATGATTTTGGAAGGAAATTAGAAGGACTACCCTCTCCTTCAGTTTCATATAATAGTGTTAATGGTACTATGAGACATTGGGTTGTGCTAATTTCTAATCATAGGATATGTCTGACACTTATGATTCTTAAATTAAGTATTTTTTACTTCTCTCAGGCTTCTACAGGCATAAATTTTTATTTTTATGAATTTTATTAGTGTATTAAGACATTGAACAAAATAGATTCAGAGATATAGAAGCATGGAACAGGCTGTCCAATCTCAGAGGGAAAGTGGAGGTGGGTGAGTGGGAAAAGATCAACCAAAGAACTTGTATGCATATATGAATAACCCATGGACACAGACAATAGAGTGGTGGTGGGGGGGTGGATCAGAAAGAGTCAATGGGAGGAAAAGAAGGGCATAATGTAATACTTTCAACAATAAAGATAAAAAGACATTGAAAGTAATACACATTCGCAAAAAAACAAGCATTATTCCATTTTCTTGATGTGTACATGGTATTATGGAGAAAATGGGCATATCTCATAAATGGATTCAGAGCAATGAGTTAAACTCTGTTCATGAACAGCATACTGTATTTTGCATATATTTACTTAATTTAATTTTATTTTAAATGCTTTTATTGATTTTTAGAGAGAGAGGAAGGGAGAAGGATAGAGAGAAACATCATCGATTGGCTGCCTTCTTCCTTTTGGGATTGATACCCAGGCATATGCCCTGACCTAGAATTGAACCACTATCTCTTGGTTCCTGGGTCAAAGTTTAACCACTGAGCTACACCAGCCAGGCAAATTTTAAAGTTTTATTTCCAAAGTTAATGTTGAATATCTGGTACATATACTGTTATCAAGCAGTTACTCACATTTTCTCCTCAAATGCAAACATTTTGCTAAATATAGATCTACAAGTATTATGGCTGCCTGTATTTCAGAAGTGGTCAGAACAGAGGAGGATGCTGGAAAGTTTTCTTTCTTTTGGATCTTATGTGCATAGTAGGGGCCCAGTGCACAAATTTGTGCACCTTGAAAGGAACTGTGGGCCATGAGGATGCAGTGGACACAGGGTGGGTCTTGGCCCATCCTCCACACTCCCTCCTCCACAGCCCCCAATCCCCTCTCTGCTGGCAGCCCCGCTCCACTCTAGCAGCGGGTGTGAGTGGGTCCAGTGTCATCAGTGGGTACAAGTGGCAGCTACTGCCCTGATCACCTCTCAGGAGCAGGGGAGAGGTGGAGAAACCCTGAAGGGCGATCAGGGTTTGGCAGCCACTGCTCCTACCTGTTGATAGTGCTGAGCGATTGGGGCCAGCACGGGCACTGGCAGCGGGTGAGAACACCTGGCAAGACCAAGGCATGCAGGAGCAAAGAATTTTCAGTAACCACCATAGGCTTGCCTGGACGACAGCACCTGGCACTTTGCCTTGGTCTGGAGCCCCCACTCACCTGCTCCATCATCCCACCATAGCCAATGCCTCCCATATTTTGTACTCTGCCACCTGCTGCCAATGCCCACTGTGTTTCCCACACATCCCCTGGTGGTCAGTGCACATCAAGCAACCAGTTTTTCTGTTATTCTGCCGTTCAGTCTATTAGCATATTAGGGTTTTATGTATATAGATATGCATAACCCTTGGACACAGATGATAGCCTGGGAGGAGTAGTGGGAGCAGGGTGGAGGGGGGGTCAATGCAGAAAGAAAGGGAACATCTGTAATACTTTCAACAACAAAGACAAATTTTAAAAAATAAAAAATAGATGATTTTTATTTATCTTCAAAGCAGTGGCCCCACTCTTTCAGGGTGATATACTTATCCTTGCTATGATCACATTTATCAAAGAAGCAAGTTATTCAGTGCTCCATGGGCACCAGAGATACTCACAAAGGAACTACTTGAAATGTGTCAAGACTTTGCCCATAGGATGTTGGTCAAGATTAATAAACTGTCAGTGCACAAGATACATATACATGTGGTAGTTTTTCTTCAAGTCCCTTAAGAGAAGGTAGATGAAATGCTCCACAGCTAAGAATCTCTTTTCATCAAGGTAAATTTTCTTGAGTTTATTTCTCTGCTTCTCATTTAAATATCCAGCATATTCAGGATTAGGCTCATACAATTGCATGAGGATATTATTGAGGCACTCTCACATCATTAGAGAAAACTGAGTCACTTCAAAATCTGTACAAACAGAAATAGATTTTCAGGCTCCTAAATAATCCATCTGCAGTTGGTGCCCCCCCCTTTTTTTAAATCTCCTCCAGTCTGTACATAGTAACAAACAGATGACAGGAGCTAGCGTAGGTCAGTGCCACAAACTTGGTTAAGGAGTTTTGTAGGAGATCAAATAATTGCATCTTGGCAAACTGTGGGTTTTCCCTGTTGGTCAACCTTACATATGTATCCTCTTTAACACTGGAAGTTCATGCAATAATGTACATTGTACTCCTCATAGAGCTTTTAATTGAACTTTCATCTTCATTCAGTAAGCTCTCGGGTAATGTTATATTTTTCTTTGCTTCTCATATTGTATGTGATAGTAATTGGAATAAATTCTTTTAACCTCCTGGAAGACCTCCTTTGAGATGAATAGTTGTCACTTGAACTATGTCTAGGGCCATTATCACCATCATCAGTAGGCTCTATAAAAAAGTCTCAGAAATTTTCTCTCCATCTCCTCAAGGTTGCTGATGATCTCAAGGATAGGTTCTCCCTCTTGGCTCTGCCATTCAGTATCTTGATTGTGCTTATTGATTTTTGATGCAGTTTCCTCTTCCATTTCTTCATTGGAGTTATCCTCCTCTTATCCTCAAATTCATCTCTTTTCTTTTTTCTTACTTGAGTTTATTGGTTGGACTATTACAAAATGTCATCATATTTAGTACGCTCTTCTCCCTGTTAGAATGCTCCTTGTGAAATTTTGTCTCCTTTTCTTGACTATCAATGTGGGTACCAACTTCACCCTGATCTTTCCTCCCATCCTCTTCTCCATTGGAAATGTTTGAATCATGCTCTTGGTTTCCTTGATCACTCAGGTATTTGCCAAGTTTACTGCTCCTGCTAAACTGAAGATGTGTATCATTTACAAGCTGTTCATGGTTTTCCTCTGTGTTTGTGATACTTTCTTCTTGATCAGAATCTACAATGGAACTAAAATCAGGAGCAAGAGAATCAATGTTCTCTAGGAGTTTTTTCTCTTGAGGCTCACTCATATCTTGGTCCAATGTACCTTCAATTGATTTATAATCCAAATTTTCATTTGAGCAACTTTCACTTTCCTCTCGATTCTGAAATCCCAGATCTTGGTTGTAACCCTGGTCCTGATCTGCTGACTGGTCACGGTTTTCCTCTTTTGATTGTCATACCCAAGTTTTTCAGTCTTATGTTTAAGGTGGTCTCATATGGATATGATAGTTTACTTTTAATTTTCTGCATCTTAAAACCTTAAAATGGGCACCATAATGTTGTCAGGTATTACTAACATTTTAGCCTGCTGGATGGAACTCAAGTAATCAGCATTTGGTTAGGAATGATCAGATAGGAAACTCGCATTTTTTCCTGTGCATTGGAGGGAGGGCGGAGTGGAACAGTGTCCTGTAAGAAGAGACTAGGGTTTGTGGCTCAGGGGAGAGAACTGAAATGACAGCCACCAGGGTCCCTATGCTTAGTCTCTCTCTTACACTGCAGACTCCATTTTTTCTTGGGTGGAGCACTCAGGCATGACTTTTATAAGTTTTAAAGGTTGGGTGATGATAATAACCCATTAGAAAATAAGTTTTTAGGAAAGCATAAGGCAGCAGAAATGTATTTGTTGACATATCAGGGTTTGTATTTTTGCATAATGCTTCCAAATAGGGACTTTAAACTATCCTATATGTAATTCAGTTTAATTATACTACTTTTCTTTGAGTGTTTACTAAGTGCCTATGTCTTGCCTATATGGTGATAAACTGAATAGATTTTGTTATGATACTAATGGAACTAACAGCACAGTTGGTGAAATAGCCAATAAACATGTAAAAATCTAAATTATATGTAAAAAGTCTAAATTACATGTAAAAAAATCTAAATTATATATATAATTATGTGCACAACTACCTAGATAGGACTGACAGTGAAATTCTCTCTGACTAAAAAACTGAGATTAAAAGGAGTCAAACATCTGAAGATCTAAAGGAAGATAATTCCTGATAAGAGTATCATGTGCAGAGGACTTAGGAACAAAAACTTGGCTTGTTCTAAAAAGTTAAGGTTAAAACATAGAGGATGAGGAAGAGAATGGCATGAGGTGATGTCAAAGGGAACAAGAGCCATATTAGGTATGGTGTTAAGGCCACAGTGAGAAGTTTGCCCTTAATGAAACAGAGAATCAGTGAAGGATTTTAAGCAGGAGAATGATAAAACATTTCAAAGAAAAATCATTTGGGTCACAATGTGGAAAGGATAAGAAGAGGCCAAGCATTGACATGGTCCTGCTATCAAGAAGTACAAAATTTAATTAAAGAAACACATCTTAACAGAATTTCAATCAGTGTGGTAATTACCACGATAAAGGTAAGAGAGTATGGAAACAAGCAAGGGTTCCAATTCTAATACATCATCACTATAATATTCATTTTTCACTTTAGTGCAACTTATTTAACTTCCCTTAGTCTCAGTTTCCTCATCTGTAATATGAAAATAATCATAGGGCTTCTATGAGGATTAATTATATAATATGTGAAAAGTGCTTAGGCTATAAATAAATGACAGCCCTCAATAAATAGTAGTCATAATTAACGTTAGTGTTAGATACAGTATGGGGAATGAACTACACACATCAAAACTGGGATACAGGGTGTTCACTAAGGCATCTGTAACAATAGTAAAGAGGAATGATGACTGTGGCCTGGACTAGGATGGCTATAAAATACATATAGAATAGATATGAATTTAAGAGCTTTTTAGGAGGAAAAATCACGTGGTTTCTCATTGGGTGTGGGCAAAATGTAGTGATAAGGGTTGTTTAAATTTTCAGTTTCCAGCTTGACTGTCTCGGGGGGGAGAGTCATACACATATAGAGAAAAGGAACTCAGACTTAGGAGTGAGTCATCAATCTCACACTTCATCCTAAAACAGGAATCAACAAAATACATCTAGATTGAAGAGGAGAGAGATTGGCAACACGATGGGCAAAGTCAAACCAGAAATAGTCAACAATAGAACTAGCACCAATGATAGAAAGATAGAGGTAGAGGCAGAGACATAGAGAAGACACATACTCCAACTTTAGCCCTTCCATTCAGTATTTTCCTGTTAATGGCTTAGTCTGTTCTTCTCTCTTAAATTTCAGAAATTTCACAGATTGTTTACAACAAGCTAAATGTTTCTTTTCTAACAGTTTATATATCTGCCTTGCCACAAACAAATTTTGTCAACATATCCGTACCATGGGGATTTTACATTTAATTGTCACCAAAAATATTTTTGGAGAAAAAAACCTTCCTACCTCCCTTTCTGTTTGGAGAAGAGATTTCAGAAAGCATGCCATGCAAATCTCTAAACTCAGAATAAACTACTAATTGCAGAGGTATAAGAACCCACAGGAAAAAAAAAAAGGTGTAAACTTGACCTCTAACTTGCTGTTCTGGACTGATAGAGCTCCAGTATTTAACACAAAAGTATCAACTGAATATGTCCCCTTAGTAAGTGAAACTTAGTACTCTAGTGAAGAAAAAACAAATACCCATATCTGTAAAAGCAGAAGTGAAGGTGTGATCTGGGTGTGTGCAAGCTGTTCTTATTTTTTTAAGTTGAAATGCCTTTGACCCATCTTCTGTTCCTCTCTCACAGCCTCTGCATAGATGATAGATGAGAGTAGAAACAGTGCCAATACTAAAGTCAAAGTGGGTGGTGAGGAGGGATTGTCTTAATGTATGGGGACAGGGATTTAGTTATTTCCTGACAGCCTAAATAGAGTAACCTTAGTGTTATCAGATAATAAGGTTCTCTGTTATTAAAAAGGTTTTGCCATAATGTACACTTCAAGTGTCTTGATGAATCCCATTCTATTATCTAGTCCCTCCTGAGCAATAAGAGGCAAGTGGCATAGTGGAAATAGGATACTGTAAACTTTGGATCAAGTCAGGGGTGATAGTAAATTTCATTTTTACCATTTTCCAGTTTTGTTACCTCAGGCAATTTACTGAACCTCTCTGAACTTCAGTTTCCTCATCTGCAAAATGACAATAATAACAGTACCCACCTCTGTGGACAGTTGTGAGAATTTAATTAGATTATGCATATAAAAAATTCCATTGCAGGTTCTGTGGTACATCACTGATAGTCAAACTATGATAATTATTAGTATTTCCTGTCTTTTACCTGTGAGCATTCCTCAACCCTCTTTTCTAAGTCATGCATTCATAAGCAAGAAGACTGCATGATTTTGCAGAAAATATCAAAGATAGTCCAAATAGAAAGAATGGAATACTAGTATAAAGGGCAGAAAAATAAAAAGCACTGTTTAGAGTAATGGTAGCTCATAATGTGGGCTCTCTTTTATCCATCAACTAATCACTTGGGATCTTGTTATTTTAGCCTATTTCCTGGAGCAGGACTTAAAAAACATAGAAAGTCAATCTGCTACTTACAAGGATAATCTAAAAGCAGGCATCTCCTGTTGTTTGTTTTGTTTTTGTGGCATTTTAAATTTATTTTTCCATTATAATTAATATTTAATATTGTTTTATATAAGTTTCAGGTGTATAGCATAATGATTTGACATTTAAAAATGTATAAAGTGATCCCCCCAATAAGGCTAGTACACTCTTAACATCATACATAGTTATAACAATACTAGAGGCCCGGTGTACAGATTCGTGCACATTGAAAGGAAATTTATTAGAAGGTGGCTGGTGGGGTCTCTCTGGCAGGTGGGGTCCCTCAGCCTGGCCTGCGGGGATCGGGCAGTCTGACATCCTCTGAGGGATCCCAGAGTGCAAGAGGGCAGTCTGCAAAGCTGCTGTCACTCGGCAGCTCCTGCATTGAGCATCTGTCCCTTGGTGGTCAGTGTACATCATACCTACTGGCCAGCTGGCCAGTGGGTTGTTGGCTTAGTCTTTTATATTTAGAGACTATTGTACCAATGCTGTATTTTACACCCCATGATTATTTATAACTTACCCTAAAGATTTCACTAAAAACACTATGGAACTGATAAATGAACTCAGTAAAGTAGCAGGATAGTTGCATTTTGTACTCTAATAATAAATTATAAAAAGAGATATTAAGACAGCAATCCCACTTACAATTGTATAAAAAATAAAATAAATAAAATATCTACCCAGCCAGTGTGGCTCAGTGGTTGAGTGTGGACCCATGAACCAGGAGATCATGGTTTTAAATTCCTAGTCAAGGCACAGTCTTGGGTTGTAGGCTCAATCCCCAGTAGGGGGGCATGTAGGAGGCAGCCAATCAATGATTTCTCTTTCATCATTGATATTTACATATTTCTCTCCCTTCCTCTCCCTGAAATCAATAAAATCAGATTAAAAAATAAAATAACTAAGAATAAATTTAACCAAGGAAGTAAAAGTCATATACTCAAAAAATTATAAGACAATTAATAAAAAAATACAAATAAATGGAAGCATATATTGTGGTGATAGATAAGAAAAATTAACCCTGTTAAAATGCTCATACTACCCAAAGCAATCTATAGATTTAAAGCAATCTCTATCAAAATAAAAATGAAAATTTTCACAGAACTACAACAAATAATTCTGAAATGTATATGCAACCACAAAAGATGCTGAATAGCCACAACAAACTTGAGAAAGAAGAACAAAGTAGGAGTTATCATGCTACCTGACATAAAACTATGCTACAAGGCTATAGTAATCAAAATGGCATGGTACTGGCATAAAAACAGGCATATAGATCAATGAAACAGAATGGACAGCTCAGAAATAAACTCACATATATATGGTCAATTAACATATTAAAAAGGAGGCAAGAATGTACAATGGGATTAAGACAGAAATAACTATGTATTGTATCAGATTTATTGTGATGATCACTTAGTGAGTTATATATCTAATCTCTGGAGATTATATCTGAAACCAATATGATATTATTTTATCAACTGTAATTGAAAAATAAAAATGATTTAAATCAACATTAAAAATAAAAAAGAAAAATGGTATTGGGAAAACTGAACAGATACACAAAAATAAAACTAAACTGCCTACTTATACCATATACAAATATAAACTCAAATGAAATAAAACCTTACATGTAAGACCCCAGACAATAAAACTCATAGATAAGAAAGATAGGTAGTAAACTCTCTGACATTGCTCTTGGCAATATTCTTTCTGATATATCCCTTCAGCAAGTGAAACAAAAGAGAAAAAATAAACAAATGTGACTACAGCAAACTAAAAAAAATTGCACAGTTAAAGATACCATTAACAAAAACTAAATTGCAACCTATTGAATGCAAGAATACATCAGCTAATTATACTTCCAATAAGGGGTTATATAAAAATTGATAAAAAAATACTCATACAACTCAACACCTAAAAAACAAACCAATCCAATTAGAAAATGTCTAGAGGACCTGAATAGACATCTTTCCAAAGAGGATATAGAGATGACCAATAGACATATGAAAACTTGCTCAATACCACTAATCATCAAAGAAAGCAAATTAAAACCACAATGAGACACTACCTGACACCTATAAGAATATCCATCACCAATAAATCAACCAACAAGTGTTATGAATGATGTGGAGAAAAGGGAATCCTCATGGACTGTTGGTGGAAATGTAGATTGGTACAGCCATTATGGAAAACAGTAAGAGAATCCTCAAAAAAATTAAAAATGGAACTGTCTTATGACCAAATGATTCCACTTCTGGGTATATATCCAAAGAAACCCAAAACACTAATTCAAAATAACAGACTGATAGTTGCTATAGGGGAAGGGGTTTAGGGGACTGGGTTAAATAGGTGAAGAGATTAAGAAGTACAAATTGTTAGTTACAAAATAGTTATAGAAAAATAAACACAAAACAAAATAATCATGGGGTTGTAAAGTACAGCATAGAGAATATAAGTCAATAATATTACAGTAACTATGTATGGTGGCAGAATTATCAGGGTCAAACCAGAAAGGTTTTGTACAGCAAAGGAAACCATCAATAAAATGGAAAGACAACCTACCAACTGGAAGAAGATATTTGCCAATGATAAATCTGATAAGGGTTAATATCCAAAATTTATAAAAACTCATACAACTCAAAACCAAAACAAACAAACAAACAAACCATTTAAAAAGTGGGCAGAGCCCTAGCCGGTTTGGCTCAGTGGATAGAGCGTCAGCCTTCAGATTCAAGGGTCCCAGGTTCAATTCCTGTCAAGGACATGTACCTTGGTTGCGGGCACATCCCCAGTGGGGAGTGTGCAGGAGGCAGCTCTTCGATGTTTCTCTCTCATCGATGTTTCTAATTCTTTATCCCTCTCTCTTCCTCTCTGTGAAAAATCAATAAAATATATTTTTAAAAAAAAGTGGGCAGAGGCCCTGGCTGGTTTGGCTTAGTGGATAGAGTGTCGGCCTGCAGACTAAAGGTTCCCTGGTTCAATTCCAGTCAAAGTAATGTACATTGGTTGCAGGCTCCTCCCTGGCCCTGTCCTTGGTCAAGGCTTGTGCAGGAGGCAGCCAGTCAATGTGTTTCTCTCACATTGATGTTTCTCTCTGTCTTTCCCTTTCTCTTCCATTCTTTCTAAAAATCAATGGAAAAATATCCTCAGGTGAGGATTTAAAAAAAAAGTGGGCAGAAGACCCGAATACCTGAATAGATATTTGTCCACTTTTTTTTATAAACTTAAAATAATTGAAACAACATAAAAATAATAACAACAAAAACCCTTACTTCATCAGAGGAATAACCTCACTGCATTATTTCTTCCACTTCTAGCTCTAACTGTAATAAACATTTTTGCAAATTAGAAAGAAGCTATGTTTGTAAAAAATGTCTTTGAAAGAAAAAAAAATGATGAAAAGAAGAATGTGTATAAATGTTAGGCACATTTTCCTCCTATTTGAATTCCCAGATCTCTGTTCAGTGGCTTTGTGGCTTTAATGACCTGGGCCTTGCTTCTTCTACCGCTATTATGTGCAGAATGAATTAAATGATTTTCAAAGTTCTTCTTCAGTCTAAAATTTTATAAGAGAGGCAAAGGAAAATAATAAGTTTGCTGCTTTTTAGCCATTCTTATTTGCAGAAGCCTGCATAAACCCAATAAATCCACAGCCAGACCTTGAGAAGTCATAAATATTCTACATTTTCAGGCCCTACACATGATACATGATAGAAACCATACTAAATCATAAAATAAGACTAAAGATGTCCAAAAGTCTTTTACTCCTTATGATGAATACTTCAATGGAAAAACAACAACAACATTAACTTTAAATTGTTTCCAAGAAATGATTTTGGTGGCCTGTTTTGCTGGTGCCCTAATCAATGCTTACTCTGACTGTTGGATAATCTGTGATATCCGTGATGTTACACCAGTACAGAATTCCCTTACACAAAAAATTACTTTCTTCTCTTCCAGACCACATAAGGGGAAAGATCCCAGTTCAACTTCTAAATTCATATACTATTACTGAATTTTTTAATGTAAATTTCAAATTGGACCTAAGTCTAGAGAAAGACACAAAGTGCATGAGAACCACAAGCTATTATGATAGAATAATGAGAAGATAACATCCCTAATCATTGCAAATCAGCCAGGATATTGGAAATGCAGACTAAGAGAAGCAGGGCCATTTTCCAAATATTGTGGTGTTGAGATAGGAAGTCAGAGTCCAATTGTCAAGGTAGCAGACAAAGGAGAGGCAAAGGGACATAAAAGGTGAGGCTAGATTTCTATCATTACAAATGAGAATGACTGAGCAATATTCACTTTAACCAAGGCTTTTGCAAGATAAATTTGGACACAAAAGAAATGAACTCAAATGTCACACCCATTTTGCTGTGGTGAGAACAATAGACTATTTTAGGACATCATTGCCTATAAAAGACAACTTTCAATATCTGGGAAAGCAGTTTGGGGGCAATTCCATGTTTCTCTAACTGATTTATTGGGTGACTTTCGATCAATAGTATATTTTCCTTGAGCATTTATTTATTCATCTGCAAACAGGTCCTTTCTAATTGTAATATTCTATGTCTTTTCAAATGTAAAAATAAATCTGGGTGTTGGCTAAAGAACTGGTTGACTACTAAACTTTTTTTTTCTTTGGTTTGGGCAGGGATCATAACTCTACGACTTACCTTAATGAATATACTGAAATATTCAAGATGCATAACATCAGTGCTAGCGATGCTGTGACTAACTGCAGTGTCACTAATTTGACATTTCAGTACACCCTGTATGCAACCACCTACATCCTCATATTCATCCCTGGTCTTCTGGCTAACAGTGCAGCCTTGTGGGTTCTGTGCCGCTTCATCAGCAAGAAAAATAAAGCCATCATTTTCATGATCAACCTCTCTGTGGCTGACCTTGCTCATGTGCTCTCCTTACCCCTCCGGATTTACTACTACATCAGCCACCAGTGGCCTTTCCAGAAGACCCTTTGCCTCCTGTGCTTCTACCTGAAATATCTCAACATGTACGCCAGCATTTGCTTCCTGACCTGCATCAGCCTTCAGAGGTGCTTCTTTCTCCTCAAGCCCTTCAGGGCCAGAGTCTGGAAGCGTAGGTATGATGTGGGCATCAGTGCTATCATCTGGGTCATCGTGGGCACTGCCTGTTTGCCATTTCCCATCTACAGAAGCACAGACTTAGACAACAATACTGAATCCTGCTTTGCTGATCTTGGATACAAGAAAATGAATCCAGTGGCTTTGGTTGGGATGATTACAATTGCTGAGCTGGCAGGATTTGTGATTCCAGTCATCATCATCGCATGGTGTACCTGGAAAACCACCATATCCTTGAGACAGCCACCAATGGCTTTCCAGGGAATCAGTGAGAGGCAGAAAGCATTGCGTATGGTTTTCATGTGTGCTGCAGTCTTCTTCATATGCTTCACTCCCTATCATATTAACTTTATTTTTTACACCATGGTAAAGGAAACTATCATTAACAGTTGTTCCATTGTCAAAAGCACACAGTATTTTCACCCTTTTTGTCTATGCCTTGCAAGTCTTTGCTGCCTTTTGGATCCAATTCTCTATTATTTCATGGCCTCAGAGTTTCGTGACCAACTCTCCCGCCATAGCAGTTCTGTGACCCGTTCCCGCCTCATGAGCAGAGAGAGTGGTTCATCAATGATTGGCTAAAAATAAAATAACTTTTCAATTATGACTTTGTTTAACTATGTTTCCTGTTTTCTTATGTGCAATGACCACCAGGGGGCAGATGCTTAATGCAGGAGCTGCGGAGCTACAGTGAATTAGCAGTGGCAGTTCTCTGGTGACACATCTGGAACCAGAGAGGATGGAGCCCAATTCCTTCCAGGGCTGTGCGATTCCACCTTTGGCCTTGGGTTATGTTGCTTCTGGGACACTGTCTGCCCCAAATTTAGCTTACCGTACACTTGCCTTTGCGTTCCACACCCTGTACAACAGCAATTTGCAGAGTGCCCTCTCATACTCTGGGACCCTATCTATCTATCCTATCTAATAAAAGAGTAATATGCAAATTAGGTATTA
The DNA here is from genome assembly GCA_004026665.1 of Murina feae. NCBI lineage: Eukaryota > Metazoa > Chordata > Mammalia > Chiroptera > Vespertilionidae > Murina > Murina feae. The sequence continues at coordinate 23,758 of PVJC01020877.1, forward strand.
CTCCATCACAAAGATGGCTGCCCCATAGCCACAAGATGGCCACCCCCATAGCCACAAGATGGTGGTGCCCAGTCTGGCTCAGTCCCACCACTGAAGTGGTCAGGCTTGTTAGTCAGGCAGGTGGAAGAGGAGGTGGGGAGCCTGAAGGGCAGAATAGGCAATCAGAGGGGGATGGGGGTTCCCTGACCAGGCCAGAGCCCTTCACCAGAGGCCTCAGGCATGGGCATGGGCAGTGCCGGTGATTGGAGGGATATAAGGGTGCCCTACTTAGGCATAAGACCTGGGCCAGAGGCCTCAGGCCTGGACAGGGGCAAGGCCAGAGATCACAGAGCCAGTGATCAGAAGGTCAGAGGGGCAGGAGCAGAGCCTGCGATCGCAGGGGTCTGGGCACCAGTGGAGCCAGCAATGGCAGGGGTCTGGGGGTCTCTTTCGCAGGCTTGCAACCTTAGCCAGAGGCTGCCAGTAAGGCAAGGGCAGAGCCGGCGATGGCAGGAGGCAGGGTCAGAGCCAGTGATCACAGAGGTCTGGGCTCTGTGAAGCTAGCAATTGGAGGGGCTTGGGGGTCTTCTGCCAAGGCCTGCAGCCTCAGGCAGAGACTGCAGGCCTGGGCAGGGTTGGAGCCAGTGATTTCAGGGGCAGGGGTGGAGCCGGTGATCAGAGTGAACTACAGAGGAAACAGCTTCTCTTACTGTTCATTGGATAAGCTCCCTGTATGCCACTGGTAATATTCTTAGTAACTTGGGTAATAAGAATCCAAAAAGGCAATCTAGAGTTTTTCCACCACACTCCTGGAGAAAAAAAATGAAGGTCCACTACCTGAGGGCTAAAAATGTCATATCCTGCCCTAGTGGGTTTGGCTCAGTGCATAATGTCTCAGTCTGCTAACTGCAGGGTCTGGGTTCAATTCTGACCAAGGGCATGTACCTAGGTTGCAGCCTCCTCCCTGATCGGGGCCCAGGGCTCATGCAAGAAGCAACCAATCAAACTGTTCCTCTCACTTTGATGTTTCTCTCTGTTTTTCCCTTCTCTTCCACATTCTCTAAAAATCAATGGAAACATATGCCCAGGTGATGATTAAAAAAAGAAAGAAAGAAAGAAAGAAATGTCACATCCTATGAAATATACATCCTGAAAATGCCTAAAGAAAGTTGTCATTTTTTCATGGTGACGGGACTGGAGTTCATGTTGATATAAACACCTTGGTGGCTGTGGTGACTGGCAGTGGCTGCAGCAGAGAGGAGATGGGGCTGGTGGCTTCCCCTTATTAGCCTGGTTGCCTCCCACAAAGGGAGGCCATACTGCGGCTTAGGCCTGCTCTCCAATGGGAGCAGGGAGTGGGCCTAAGCCATCAGTAAGACACCCCCTGAGGGCTCCCAATATGTGAGAAGGGGCAGGCTTGGCTGAGGACCCCTCCAGTGCACGAATTTCATGCACCGAGCCCCTAGTCTAATCTAATAAAGGGTAATGTGCAAATTAACCCTCACTCTATTACACCCACAAGCCACGCCCACCAGTCAATCAGAAGCAGATATGCAAATTAACTCAACTAAGATGGAGGTGGCCACAGAGCTGGAGTTTCCCCAGGCAATGAAAGAAGCCAGGGCGCTGTGGGCCCTGAGCTCTACTCAAGACTACAAAGTTTCAATTATAGAAGATAAAAAACCCAGGCTTTGGGAGGGGGACCAAGGCAACAAAGTTTCAATTATAGAAGTTAAATAAATCCCAGATACCTGCTTCCAGCCAGGCACCCCAGTAGGGACCTAAACCCTGAAGGGTCTGTGGATAGCCTGAAACAGCCCTCTGCCCCTCACCCAGGCTGGCCAGGCACGCCAGCAGGTGGATATCCCCTGAGAGGTCCCAGACTGCGAGAGGGCACAGGCTGGGGCTGAGGGACCCCTTCAAGTGCACAAATTTTTGTGCACCAGTCCCCTACTATATATATAAAAGGCTAAGTGACTGGCTGTATGTCTGATGCCCACTGGCAATTTAAAAATCTTTCTTCTAATTAATTTCCTTTCAATGTGCAAGAATGCATGCACCTGGCCACTAGTTTAAAATACGAGGCAGGTAAATGGGAAGCAGTCAGAGCCTATATGTCCTTGTTAAAATGTATTCTGGGTTAGTTCTAATTTTTGAGCCACCAGGATTTAAGTAATTTTGCCGCTTGTCTTAAGTTTTGTTTTTCTGCATCTAGTATAACATTTACATGCCAGGAACAAAATCTACAATATTAAACCAGTAACACTGATTAGGAACAGAAAATGTCTAACACTAGACAAGGAAAGGTCCAAGGGAACAAGCATCCCAGCCAATTGAAAAAATCTTTTACTTGTATTATCATAATTTTTTATTAAGCTAGTTATATGTTTTTCTTCCTTCATCCACTGTCACTTGTACTTTATGATATGTTTGATCAGATGAATTAAGAGTTTCTACTGTTTTATTATATAGAAGCTCTAATATTTCTTTTGGGCATAGTTTCATCCATTCCTATATTTAGACATTACTCATCTAAAATACTCATCAAGATTAGATCCATATATAATTCTTTTAGGGGAATTATTAGGGAGGTGTTCTTGGAGAGGTTTGTCTAAGATGGGTCCTTTATAATAAATATAGCCAGAAAAAATGTACCAAAGCTTATATTGATAGTAGAAGAAGTCCAGTGTATGCCCAACAAAGCATTCATTCATTATCATAGCTGATAATCAGAATATTAGTTTAATAGGTGGGAAAGATTTACAGGTACCTAAGTTAAAAATTTTCATATCTAATAAGGGGAGGGGTCTGGGGAGACAGATATTGTTCCCACTAGGAAACCTTAAGAAGGATAATAAAAATAATTTTATATACATTCAATCAATAACAATTAGGAGATATTAAAACAAAGTTTGAGCAGCATTAATTTGTGAGCCTTGTTGAAGTTTTTTTTATTTTTTTAAATTTTGTTTTATTGCTTAAAGTATTACAAAGAGTGTTACATAAGTCTCCATTTTTCCCCCTTGACCTTCCCCTCACCTCTCCTACCCCCCAATGTCTTGTGTCCATTGATTATGCTTATATGCATGCATACAACTCCTTCAGTTGATTTCTTAACTCACACCCAACCCTCCCGAGCCTTCCAGGTGTAGTTTGACAGTGTGTTCAATGCTGTTCTGCCTCTGTATCTGTTTATGTTCATCAATTTATAATGGTCTTTATGAAGTTTTAGAATAGCTGTCTGCCTTCTTTGTGGCTGGTAGCTTCTCATCCTTGAGATGAAGGCCAATGTCAGAAGTAGGGGCAGATGTCCATTCCTGGTTAGATACCTGATAAGATAAAGTCCCTTTAACACTGTTGGAGAGATACTTTAATTAATGTCTTTCCCAATGGACAAAAATCTCCCCATTGTAAACTGTGGTCTTTGAATTTTTGTCTTTTGAGAATACTGTGAAATGAATGTTACTAATTTATCAGTTCCTTTAATGCAGAATGTCTGCTATTTAGTTCCTTATATTTGAGAAATAAATCAGCAATATTTTAAACAGTCATAAGAATAATAATTATTCTCAATTCATTTAGTCCCATAACTACTTTTGTTTATCCTAATAATTTGCCAGTTATTTTTAAAAATAAATTTAGTTATTCCTTAGGGTTCTATAAATCTCCATCTTGGTAAAAGATATGACCTGCTCAGAAGCCTGCAATTTGAAGTCAGGGCCCTTTTCATGGATTTTTCTAAAGACATAACATATGCATCAGAGTAAAACAATTTATTTCTATAAATGACAAAACTTAAAGTGGCATGGTTATAGATTTTATTGTAATATAATTGATTAAAAACTTTGTTTTTCTATAAGATATAACATTTCAAGACAATAATTTCTGGTAAATAATAATTACTGTAAAATTGCATGAGAATAATATAAAGTCTATGTATGTATTTATATTCAATACATAATTTCAGCATATAGAGAACAAATAACATGTAAAATTTTAAAACATTACACATGGCTTATTGGAAGTGGGCATTGAGCATTGGAAATAATTCATAAACTCCCAATATGGAGCACAAATATCCGAAGTATCACTGCTGGGCTCCCTCCACAGGAAACGATCATTTTTGGCTTCCCTAGTGTTGCTGACTGGACACCTGCTACCCCTGAGTTTCCAGTTTGAACTTGGCTTTGAATCTTTGCAAGTTCCTTTCTAGAGAAGACTGAAATTTCTATAACATCTATTTGAACAAAATATATGTATACAAATAGAATAGAGTTATTATTAATTTTTATTTCACAAACTTCCCATGTAATCACAAATATATTAAATAGGCCTAATTTAGTTTAAAAACATTTATTTTTTTTAGGAAGCGAGACTAAGTCCTTGAGGTATTCCATGGCCCATTGAAATGACTCAAAGTCATCTCCCAGTTAAAAAATTATCTTAAAATTTAAATTTTGGGGAAGTTGTCAGAGATACTTAACCCAAAGATTATATCATAAACTCTGTAAATCTAGGTAAAAACATATTTTAAGGTAATAACTCTAAAAGGCATTAATCAAAATTAAGCCAGTTTTAATATTAAATATGTTGTCCAGACCATAGACTTCTGCTTAATTTATAGTGTTAAATCATTTTTTAATTATAACAATACCATATTTTATCCAAATAATGCCATCTGGAAGCTAAAAATTTACCACACATAATATACAGACAAATACATATCACATAAAGAACATATACATGAAGACCATACAAATAAATCAAATTACTAATTTTTCCAGAGAAAACACAAGATTTAAAAAATATATATATATATTTTTAAATTTATCTTTATTGTTCAGATTATTACAGTTGTTCCTCTTTTTTCCCCCATAGCTCCCCTCCTCCCAATTCCCACCCCAACCTCTGACCTTGCCCCCCCCATTGTCCTCATCCATAGGTGTACAATTATTGTCCAGTCTCTTCACACATCCCCAACACCCTTAACCCCCGAAAATTGTCAGTCCACTCCCTT
>PVJC01020878.1:0-28711 GCA_004026665.1 Murina feae
TTTTTTTTTAGTTTCTCTTTCTGAGAGTTCATTATTGGTGTATAAAAATGTCATTGATTTTGTATGTTAATTTTCTAACCTGTCACTTTTGCTGAATGTTTTTATTAAATTTAATAGTATTTTGATGGAGTCTTTAGGATTTTTGTACAAGATCATGTCACCTGTGAATAATGTACATTCTGTGGGTGTGAGAAATGTATAATGACATGTACCCATCGTTATAGTACCGTAAGAGTAGTTTCCCTGTCCGAAAATCCTGGGCTCTACCCATTCTCTCCTCCATCTGCTCAACCCTGACCACAGCTGATCCTTTTACTGTCTCTATAGTTTTGCCCTTTCTAGAAGGTCATATAGTTGGAATCATACAATATGTGTAGTCTTTTTAGATTGGCTTCATTCTTTTGGTAATAAATGTATATTTAAGTTAACTCCATGTTAATGGCTTATTAGCTCATTTCTTTTTAGCACTGAATAATATTCCATTGTCTGGATGTACTACATACACATAAATTCACTTTAGGCATGTATACATATGTAGTCATCGTACAAATCTAGAGTTGAAAATAAGCGTGTACATTTTAAAATTTGATAAAGTATGATAAATTTGGTTAAAAAAACCTGCCTCCTACAGAGATTATACAAATTGTACTCCCACAAAATCCATTTCAATGACCCTTGTGAATATTGTGTATTACAGTTTTTTTTTGTAAGTTAAAAATGGAAATCAGACTGTGATTCTTGTATGCATTTTCTCATTACAGGTGAGGCTGAATATCTATCTCTTCATATATTTAAAAGCCATTTCTAACTTTTGGTAAAGAGTTAACAATCACTTTTAATTCCTGAGAGCTTTTTATTACTCATTGTTTCTTGTTTTATGATTGCAACATTTTAAGTTGGTATGATTGCATTTTGGATAACTACATAACTGCTTTGGTATATTTTCTTAGCTATTGTGTATTCATCTCATCAATCAATATTAATTTTTGATTTTTAAAGAATACTTTCAAGAGCTCTTTTTGGTGGCTGAACTTTATTTCAAGAAAACTTGTGGCTATATTTTATACATTTGCTGCATTGTTACATACATAGTATTGGTTTTCTGAGAAACCATGAAAACATGGGATTGGATATTGGCGTTATTTTGTCCACTTCCTTAAGTTTTACAAATGATGAAGTTGACAGTTAAGGTAACTGGTAGAGGTAACAAGCGACAGTTCTGAGACTAACAGCCATGTTCTTTTACTCCTAACTCCAGCACCGTCTGTTGCACTGATAAGACTTACTATAAATGAGTAGTATTACCATGTCTTTGATGTTGCTGACTTTTAAAACTAGCCGTCACTGCTATTGGAGTATCTGTGATATATTATACCACTTTTTAATCGTTCCTTATATTTTACTTTTAGATTCTCCATGTTGGCAAGACAGTGATATTTCTGAACTTAGGTATTAATCCTTTGAACTTGTTGGTTGTTTTTGTTAAACTTGTGTTCCACTTACAGTGCTGTCCCATTTCTTATCCAGTAGTATTCAGAGGAGGATGTTTTTTCCCTCTGTGTTCGTTGACTTTGCCCTTGGCCAACACTAACACCCATTTCATGAAGGCTTTTGTCTTTATCCAAATGTTCCACTCTGCCCTAACAGAGCAGGGCAAGGTCATGCGCTTGTCTTTTTTTTCTTCACATGAAATTAATAACTTGCTCCAACAGTAGTTTGTTCTAGGACGTTTTCAGCCAGATGGTGGAAAGTTCTTGGGATAATACGAAGCCAGAGCAACACTTTGGCTTTTTAAAGTTGACTTTGTTTTGGTGATTGTGTAATGAAAGTCTTCTGAAGATTATACAAGGACATTAAAACAAGAAAGATCTGTTGGCTTAAAACATTTTTCATCTTTTAAAAACCACCACACTCAGCATGGTAGAACCTTGGTTTATTTCAAGTATTGGTCTGTCTGGCTCTTTTCCTTGATTATTTGGCACATAAGGTAGTCCAATTAATATATTTGAAATTTTGTTTTCATGGGAACCTCACATTACCTTGAATTTCTCTTTTTCAGCATTGTCGAAACTTATAGCAAGAAATGGCAATTAAGATAATTTGGTGTAATATACTTACTTACAGATAAGAAATCAGAGACCAGAGGTAGTTATTTGCTAAAGAGAGCAGAGTTTAATAGGGAACTTAGAAGCACGTCCTGGGTTTTCTAATTTTGGGCCGATGACTCCTACAGTATGCCACAATGAGACTCAGTTTTTTGTTTGCTCTTATTTTAATACTAGGGGCCCGGTGCACAAAAATTTGTGCCCAGCCTATGCCCTCTCGCAGTCTGGAACCCCTCGGGGGATGTCCACCTGCTGGCGTGCTTGGTGAGGGCCTGATGGCTGTTTGCAGGCTGGCCAAGCCCCCCATCCCCGCCCAGTGGGGACCCTCACCCCATGGGGGTGTGGCCAGCCTGGGTGAGGGGCTGAGGGCTGTTTTCAGGCTGCCCACAGCTCCCATTGACCCAACGTCCCAGCGAGGCTGGCTGGAATCAGGTTTCTGGGTTTTATTTATCTTTTATAATTGAAACTTTGTTACCTTGAGTGGAGGCCTAGGCAGGCAACTGAAGCCTGTTTGCTTCAGCTCCGTGGCTTCTGTAATTGAAACGTTGTTGCTTAGCAGAGGCCTGCCGGCCTAGTCAGGCTGTTGCAACGGAAGCCTCCTGTTTATCTAACTCCGTGGCTGCTGGCCTCCATCTTGACTGGTTTAATTTGCACACAGCTGCTCTGATTGGCTGGGAGGTGTGGCTTGGCTGGTGGGCGTGGCTTATGTGTCTCAGAGTGATGGTCAATTTGTATATTACTCTTTTATTAGATTAGATGTCATCAGACTTTAATCAGTAAAGTTCAATTTAATGACTAGCCTCTATTTTTAGTTCTTGATTAATTTAATTTTCAAATAGATATATTTATATTGGTAAAAAATCTAAACACATGAAAGTGTTCATAAAATATATGTGGTCAAAATGAGATTAGATATTATCTTCAGATTATCTTTTATGATATTTTTTTCAGGAAATTTCCCTGTAGAGACAACCAGTTTGAAGCAAATGTTTCTCTCATTTTATGCTCTTCCTGTTTTAAAAATTTAAGTAAATATAGGCACAGTATAATTACCAGAGGGAAAGGGAGGGGCAGAGGAGGTAGAAGAGGTAAAGGAAATCAATGGTGATGGAAGGAGACTTGATTTGAGGTGGTGAACACACAATACAGTATACAGATGATACAAATGATGTGTTACAGAATTGTACACCTGAAGCCTACATAATTTCATTAACCAATGTCACCCCAATAAACTCAATTAAAATTTTTAAATTAAAAATAATAAAATAGTCTGACTAGCATGGCTCAGTGTTTGAGTATCGACCAATGCCAGGAGGTCATGGGCCAATTCCTGGTCAGGGCACATACCCAAGTTTCAGGCTCAGTCCCTGGTGGGGCCTGTGGAGGAAACAGGAGCTGATCGGGAATTCTCTTTCATCATTGATATTTTTCTCTCTCTCTCTACCTCTCCCTTCCTCCCTGAAATCAATAAAAATAGATTAAAAAAGTAAAATAGTTACCCATAATCTCATTTTCCAGGATTGCTGTTTTTATTTTTTTACATACTAACATCTGCATGTATATTCATTTATATGATGCATATTATTCTGCTGTCTTTGCTCAATATTACATCATAAGGTACATATTTCAATAAAAATGTTTCAAAAGCAGTTGGATAACTTGTTTTACAAGGCCAGCATAACCCTGATACTAAAGCCTGATAGTGACATTATATAAAAGAAAGCAGAAAGATATATTTTTTAAAAAGTAGCAAATTGTCCTGGCTGGATAACTCAGTTGATTAGAATATTATTCTGATATGCCAAGGTTGTGGGTTTGATACTTGGTCAGGGCACATACAAGAATCAACCAGTGAATGCATAAGTAAGTGCAACAACAAATTGATGTTTCTCTCTCCCTCTCTCTTGCCCTCTCCCTTCCTCTCTCCTTCTCTTCTTCTCTCCTTCTCTCTGTCTAAATGAATAAAAAATTTAAAAAATTAGCAAATTGCATCTAGTAATATATGAAAAGGGTAATACATTATGACCAAGTGGGGCTTTTCTCAGGAATGCAATATTGTTAAACACTTGAACATCAATCAATATAATATGCCATATTGACAAAACAAATAAGAAAAGCCATATGATATTTCAGTAAATGTGGAAAAAGCATTTGACCAATTCAGCATTCATTCATGAAAAAACTTTTAGCAAAATAGGAATAGATGAAAACGTCTACTGGATGTAGATGTGGTTAAAGTTAAGGGCCTTTGATGTGGAGACTGTCCTTTATTTTCTGAGTGGGCCCAATTCAATCACATGAGACCTCAAAGGTAAAAGAGGAAACCAGAAGGGTGGGTCAGAGAGAAGCAATATGAGGAGTCATTCAAAGCCATTATTGACTTTGAAGGTGAAGGAAGAGATCCATGAGGCGAAGAATGAGGTGACCTCTAAAAGCGGGGAAGTGCCCTCAGCTTACAGGTAGCAAGAAAGAGCTATCCTGTGAACAACCCAAACCAGCAGGAAATAGACTCTTCCCCAGAGCCTCCTGCGTAGAAAGCAGCTTGCTGATACCTTAATTTTAACCCCTGAAAACCTGTACTGCAGCTCCAGAACTTTATGGTAACAGAAGTATGCTGTTTTATGCCGAGTTTGTGGTGTTTTGCAAATGGCAACAATGTAAAAACGAATGAAACATATTCCACTTCTCAGAGCAGATAACTTTAGCAAATTAAATTTGTTAAGTACAGAATTGTAGATGGTTTGCTCATTTCATTTAATATTTGTTAAGTTCTTACTATGATAAGTTCAACTAAGTTCTTTTTCATAAGTAGCCATTTTAATGTGTTTAATGCATGTATTATGTGTATGTGTCAAAGTACAAAATGTTCTTATGTGTACATGTATTTTTAATGTACGTAAATAGAACTGTGTTATAGAACTCATTCAGTTTTTTAGTTGTTCCTCTCAGAACTGCTAAGAGTTCCCTCTGATGCTAAAGGAACAACTCATTGTTGCAGTTATAACTGCTCCATTGTGTGCATCCACATTTTACTTAACCAGTTCTGCAGAGATGGTCACCTGGACTGCAACACCACAAATGAGGAATGTCTTTATATTATCTATCTATTACTGCATAATGTAAATTCCCCTAAAATTTAGTCATTTAAAACAACATTGTTTCACAGTTTTTAGGGTCAGGAATCAGGGTACAGCATAGCTGGGTGCCTCAGACTCTAGTGTCTCATGATGTTGTAGTTGAGTTTACCGCTGGGGCTGTGGTCTCATCTGAAGCCTCAACTAGGAAGGACCTGCTTCCTAGATTTCTCACTTGGCTTTTGGTAGAATTCATTCTTCTAGGGTTGTTGGACTGGAGGGCCTCTGTGCCTTGCTGGCTGTTGACTGGAGGCCTCTCTTAATACCAGGTGAACGTCTTCATATGTCAGCTCACAACAAGGCAGCTGGCTTTGCTCAGATAAAGCAAATAGAAGAATGAGAGCATGCCCAACACAAGCCATCATCTGTTTGTAAGGTCATGTCTCAGAGGTGGCGCCTTATCACTGTTTTCGCTTTGTTAGAAGCGAGTCACCAGATCCAAGGAGAGGAAACTACACAAGATCATGAATATCAGGAAGTAGGGATTGTTAGGGTCATTTAGGAAGTGTCTTCCACAGTGAGACATATTTCTGTGAATTTTTCTTTGGTGTGTCTACATATAGTGGATTATAGCTTGTTTTCTAAAGTGACTGGTTAGTATTCCTATGAGCAGTACCTGAGGGTTTATATATCATCATATGCCTGCCACTCCTTTACATTTTCTAGGGCATAAAGGAATAGCATATTGTTTTAAAGTGACTTTATATTTTCCATTCTTGTTTTCTAGTGGAGTTCTTGCCTTTTTTTGCCATTTGCAGGGATTGCTTATAACATTCTAGATACTAGTTTTTTGTTTTTCCCTCCAATCTATCATCTATCTGTTAACATTGTCCAAAGTTTCATTTGTTGAGCAATAATTTTTAATCTTGATGTAATTAAATGCCTTTGTTTTTTGGCGTTGTGCTCTTAGGCTTTTATTTAAGAAGTCCTTTCTTACGCTGATGTTACAAACGTATCATTACACATTTCCTTCTATTAGCTTTAGTTTGCCGTTCACATGTAAGTCTGTAGTTCACCTGCCGCAGGTCTTTGATGGTCGGTAGTAAGTTAGGGACCCATCGTTATTTTTCTTTATGAAATGAGCCCATAATTCTCTAGCACCATCTTCTCTACAATTTGTTTTTTCTCCATGATTTTCTGGATCCATCTTTATTATATGTTGCTTCCATATATACACAGGTCTGACTATTTAGTTCTCAATTGGATTCCATTGGCTTATTTTTTGTGTGCTGTTTTTATTACTACAGCAGTATTGCATGGCATTAGATCAATTGAATGGGCCTCTTGAGTTTTTGTATACTTTGTACTGAAAAGACATTTCTGTCAGCACTATAATTCTGTCCTTAAAATATTTGGTAGAATTTAAGCTTGCCTAGTTCTAGCATTAAGTCATCTTTAATTTGTTTAATAAGCCCCATTTAAGTAGATAGTGTTTTTCTTTGGGCTTTCCATGAATATTTCAGTTCCATAAAATATTTTTATGTTCTTCTGGAGTTACTACTTTTTTTTTGCGGTGTTGTTGAGATTTCTATTTTCCTGGGCTCACATGTTACTGTTCCACATGATAATCGTGTTTAAATTTTTATAATAACTGAAGATCTCTTAATGCATTTATTCCTGTTTGTGCTCCTCCAGAAAATTTTGTTTGCTTTTGATTGGATCTAAGATTTGTTTCTACCCTTGATCTTAGCCAAATGGATGAAATGCGATAAGATTTGTTTCTAAAAGGGAATAATGATCTTGGGAAGGGACAAGAGTATTTCTTCCCAAACGAAATATGCATGTAAAACAGAATAATTTGTTTAGTGTTCATACTTGGCTGAACATGCAGAGTTGACCTTGAGAATGAGGGCACTGGAGATAGGAGTGTAGGACATGCCATTGTTCTCATTGTAAAGTGACTGTCAGCTTGCAAAGGCATTGTTTTCTTTCCTACACTGATTTCTCTTCCGTTTTATAATCTGAATATTTGTTTCTGAGTTATAACTGAACAGAGTGCTGCTGGTAATTGTTTCCATTATACTCTAATAAATAGACCTGTCATCCAGTAGGAGATGGGAATGGGAAAATAGGGAAATAATGGCATACGTGACCCAAGTGTAAGTGCTAATGGCTGGGAACAGTTTCATATTTTTTTCTTAACTTAGTTTCTATGTTGAATGTATTAGTATTTTTTTAATAATACAAACATGTTGAATACTTAGATTTGAGTTTTTAAATTCAGAAAAGAACAATATATTAACTGTTCCAAACTGATCCATTATTCTGTTTTGTTTTCTGTTTCTCCAGAGACCTTACATATGAAATATCAGTGGAAGCTATATCAACAATGGTTGTTTTCCTTTCCTGTCAACTATATCACAAGGAAGTTTTGCGACAGAGCATTAGTCACAAGTATTTGATGCGAGGTCGATGGTATGTTTCTATTTTAAATTTAAAGGGGTAGGTGAAAGAGAGAGAGAGAGAGAGAGAGAGAGAGAGAGAGAGAAACCACCTCCCACACTCCCCCAGCCAGAGCCGGGATGGAGCCTTTAGCTAAGGTATGTGCCCTTGACTGGAATTGAACCCAAGACCCTTCGGTTTGAGGGCCAGTGCTCCAACCGCTGAGCCAAACCATCCGAGGCTAAATTTATCCAAGTTTTTAACAAAATAGTCGTGGGGATATAAAGTACAACATAGGGAATATAGTCAATAATATGGTAATAACTTTGTATGGTGCCAGGTGGGTAATGAAAATATTGGGGGGACGACTTTGTAAATTATATGGTTGTCTAACCACTGTGCTGTACACCTGAAAGTAATATAAAATAAAATTGAATGTCAACTATAAACGAATATTTAAAAAGTAAACAATAAGAAATAGATTTGTCTATTTTTTATTGTATAAATCTATATTTTTGGTCTTATCCCCTTAGTATTTTTAAATTTTTTATTTATTGATTGATTTTTGAGAGAGAGAGAGAGAGAAAGATTTGTTGTTCCACTTATTTCTTGCATTTATTGGTTGATTTTTGTATGTGTCCTGACTGGGTATCTAATCCCAAACCTTGGCCTAACAAACTGATGCTCTTACCAACTGAGCTGTCTCACCAGGGCCTCTTACCTTAGTATTGTTTTGTATCTCCAACCAGACATTCCTCTAGTTGTTCTATCAGCACCTCAGACTCAACACATAAGGAACCAGATTCTCCTTTTTTGTCCAAACTATCCATCCTTCCTGCCCCCGTTACTCTCCAGCTCCGTTGCTTTCTGTAGTGATTTCTTTGTAGAATTAAAACTTTGAAGTCACCTTTCTTCTCTGTCATTCTCTATGTCTAAGCAGTCATCCAGTAATATTTGTTCATTGAAATTATTTTTGTGTCTTTCCCTTTTTACCAGTTCCACATAATCTTTTGACTGACTGTACCTACTTTCATTTAATCAATACATCTTTATTGTGTGCTAACCATGTGCTAGGCATGTTTATAGTTTTCTAGTGGGTGGGGATGGGACTAAATTAAACACACACACACACACACACACACACCTTCTATTGGTGTAGTCTTCACAGAATGTTGGAATGTAAGACAGAGACAAAGTAGCTGTGATTAAAGTTCTCAGGGACTTTCATCCTTCTTATTACCTTTGTTTTCTTCACGGCACCTTCACTGATAATAGGGAAAAGGCCTGAGCTTTGGCTCAAGAGTCTATTAAGAAATTTTTTCCATATTGCAGGAACTGATCTATCACCAATTTATGGACACACATCCCTTTTCACCAATTTTTTTCTCCCTTCTCATCTTGTTACTTAGAAGCAAAGAGTATAACATTTACAAAATCTGTATACATTTAGGTATATTTTTGTATGCATGCACTAATTGAATAACTTCAAACTTAAAGAGTGTACTCTTTTGTATTATTGCTTTTTAATTCTTGCTTTTCCCTACTAATGCTATATTACTACCTCCCTTCAAGTGCCAGGTGCTGTATTATACGCTGAATTTATAATATCTCACTTATTACACAGATTACAAATAAGGTGAGTTCAAGAGTGGACGTGATTTGACCAATGATCTATGGCATAGAAAGGAGGAAGCCAGAGTTAAGCCTCAAGTCTGATGGTCTTCACTGTTATGTGACCATGCTAGACTTCTCTGAATTGTGCTAATCCTTTTGTATTACTAGATTATATAGATTATTATTATATACAATCAGATGACTCCCATAAGTATGGGTGTGATTTTCTTCTTTTTTCTCTCTCTGTGTAGTCTTCCATACACCAGCAAACTTGTGAAAACTTTATTGTATAACTTCATCAGACAAGAAAAGCCACCTCCCCCAGGCGCCCATGTTTTTCCTCAGCAATCAGATGGAGGAGGACTGTTGTATGGACTTGCATCAGGCGTAGCAAGTAAGCCCTTTCTTATTTTTTCAGTACTTTGATGTACACAGGTTGTTAATTAATCATAAATAGTTCTATTTCTCTTAGCTGCCTCTATTAACCGTTATATTGGATCCGTGCAGCTGTCTAAATGTGACATACTGAAAGTAATTTAAAATACTAATTTTTGCATTCAGTGTAGTGAATGCATTTAAATATATGCAAATAATGAATAAATTATTTACCTATAAGTCACCATTTTTCAAGAAGAGTATTTATAAATAATGCATTTTATATGAGTTCTAGCTATACAATTCAGTTAAGCTCTTGGAAACTTTTTACTGCTTGTGTTTCATAAGGAAATCATTCTGTTTTAAGGACTTTATTGGTTAGGTTTTTATGTGACTAATTTGGTATAGTTTTCTTACTGTAATTAGTGTTTCATTTGTTGATGACCAATTAGTATATTTTGAAGAGTTTCGTTATAAATTCAAAAGTGGCATAAGTGTGAGTGTTATCAGATTAGAAGTAAATTTTGTTACTGAGGAAAGTCCTTCCCCACCAAAGCCTCGTTTCTGCTTCACAGCGGTCAAACCTAAGACTCTGGAAGTACCGGGTACCTCTGGTCCGCCCCTTTGTTGGTGTGGAGGAACTATGTCATGAGAGGCTATCTAAATGGAACTTTTGCTTTATTCTGAAGGAGAAACAAAAAGTAGGCTGACACTTTGGTAGTTGTGAGGTCTGCACAGGTGCTCTTACTAAACGTTCTACTTAATTACATAGTGCAGAGGTAGACCGACCGTTTGGAGGAATTTTAAATGGAGCTGCGTTCCATAGGTGAATTGTGGTTGTAGCATCCTCGTCACACGCAGGGAGAACATCAGTTTGATATGAAAATGTAGTACTACAGTGTGGTAACATTAGATAATGGGTCATGGGAACCTCTTTGTGTTTAAAAGACCTCTTTGTTGATTTTAGGAATTGATCTGTGAACCAGGCTTTCTAGATTTGCCCTCCTTTGATTTCTTTTAATTATGAGTTGAGTTACATTTGTGATCATTCATGGCTTTGTCTTTGGTGTGGAGCAGGCTGCCTCGAATGCCAGACCTACAGAATTTTATTCTCTGAGTTACTCTTACCTACTGCCCGCCCTGTTTTAGGAGAGGAGGCTGTACATGCTGGTTCATTCATGGCCATGAAGGCCGCATAGGAATGACTTCTTATGTCCCGTGGGAAGACTCCATTAATACAGCAGTATTTGCTTTTTTAAATTATTAAACCTGTATAGGGATTTAAAGTTTGAGTATTTTGCAATAGTCCAATATGGTCGGAGATTTTGGGGAACAGGTAGTATAAGGTCACTCATTGCTTTCTCCAAAACAATGGCAAAACTTTGGCTTTTTTTTTTTTTAAGTAAACATAGATTCATGGGTGGTTTTGATTTTTCTTGAAGTTGTGTCATCAGAATGAAGTCCAGGATGGCATCTGGTGTCATCAGCACCAGGTGCCAAAACACTTAACTTCGAAATTTTAGGTCTGCTCCCACCGAGCTAGCAGTATATTGAAAGGAAGTTCCTTAATTTTCCTACCTTCCAGCTTCCTTGTCTTTCAAATGAGAAAGTTGGGATAGATGATCTGAGATTATTTCCATATAATTTTCAATGATCTATGGTCTTTTAAAATTTACTATTCCGTTAAGGTATTAAAATAGTTAGAATTTTTAGCGTGCTATAGTTACAGCACACTTATATAGCTTTCTTCCTAAATCTTTACAAAGCTATTCATGCAAAAATATAAAACATGATGGAGTAATTATCGTTACTTCACAGCATGAAGTCAAAGGATTATAAAAGCAACAAAAGGACATTCTCTTAAAAAATAAAGCTGTGTATTGTGGGTAAAATGTAAATTTGAACACAGTATGTGATTTGAATTAAGCCATATTCTAGGAAAATCTGTTAAATTGACAAAGAAAATTTGACTTTAGTTCTCAGTGATCACTTTTGATGATTTTTTGGTTGGTAGTTAAGGAATTTTTCTACTTTAAAAAAGTGTTTTTAAATTTTTTTTTTTTTGAGTTTTAGAGAGAGAGGAAAGAGAGATAGAGAGAGAGAGAGAAGCATTGATGCGAGAGAGAAGCATTGATTGGTTGCCTCTCAGATGCACCCCGACTGATGATCGAACCCACAGTTTAGGCATGTGCCTTGACTGGGACCTGAACCGGCGCCCTTTCAGCCTGGGGTGGCGCTCAGCCAGCGGAGCCACGCTGGCCAGGGCAGCATCGTCTTACTTTAATATTGGCTTGAGAAAATGTGATTTGGAGGTTCCTCACTGAAAAGAAATAATGTTGCAAAGCTAGATGTAGATTATAAACTCTTTTGGATTGTCTTCATGTTCGTTGGGATTGAATTTTTCGTGGGACAGAAAACATTTCCTTTCTTAGTGCGTGTATTGTATGTTTGCTGAAATTGTTTCCTCTGAAGCAGCATGCCTTATTTTGGAAAACTTTATAGTTTTGGATAGTGAGGTTCTGTTGGCTCTGCCAAGGGAAGATGAGAATCCTGGTGCTACAGCTGAGTCCCGATGAGTAATGAGTCACACTTCTGGGCCTTCACCGGAGTTCGGCAAGCCTTCTCCAGTTCATTCTCATTGTTTCTGGTTATCTGTTATTTGCTTCCTGGATTCCTGCAAAACCTTTGTTAAATCTTAGGTGCCTGACACTGCTTTTCACGCCTTTGCTGGGTTATTTCTTTAACCTAGAATCCTCCTTCCTCCTCTCTGTCACTTCGATTTTCTGCTGATCCACTCATTAAGCTCCATCCCAAGTACTACCTTCTCTATGAAGAGTTCCTCTTCTCCCTCCTAGCAGAATGTAATCTTTTCCTGTGGCACTCACTCTGCTTTGCGTTATGATTACTGTGTGGAAGTTTTATCTCCCTGCATTGCTCTACATACAGTACAATAAGAGCTAACATATTTATAACACTTCTGAGCTTACATAGCAACTTTTCGTACATCTTATTCTCATGGCTACCTTGTGAAGTAGATGTTTCTGCCTTTTGATGTGCTACATGTAGAGATGTTCCTAGCTGCTAAATTGCTCGTCTAAGATCACACAGGAAGGAGGTGATGTTGGTTTGCACTTGAGCTTAGTTCCTTTGCTTCCTGAACTTCGCTGTCTTGTCTCTTATTGTTACTATCTGACTCCTGAGTGTGTAAGCGGCCGCTTGACTTCTCTGAGATTGTTTACTGCAGAGACCTTACCTCTGGACTCTCAATCAATACTTGTATGTAATTAAATACCAAAAGCTAATGCTCATCGGCGCTCAAGGCAGGTGTGAAGTCAGTTACAGCGATATGTCTATCATTTTTTGAGTGCCTTCTGTTTGCCAGACAGGTTAGCAGCTGTTTTACATACATGATTCTTATCTGCTCTTTTTAAAAATATGTATTTTTATTGATTTCAGAAAGGAAGGGAGAGGGAGAGAGAGAAAGAGAGAGAGAGAATCATTGGTCAGCTGCCTCCTGCGCGCCCCACGCCGGGGATTGAGCCCGCAACCCGGGCATGTGCCCTGATTGGGCGCATATGACTGGGAGTTGAACTGTGCATAAGTCGACACTCAACTACTGAGCTGCGTCGGCCGGGCTCCCTCCTCCTCCTTTTAAAAGCTTTATTTGGAAATAAAAGTCACACATACAGAAAAGTTTCAAAAATAAAAATATTACAAAAAAATCTGTATAGCCTTATTTAGATTGATTTGTTAACATTCTATCCCATTTGATATATATTTGTATTCTTTCCTTCCCTTTCTTTTCTTTTATCATTCTGCATGCGCGCGTGCGCGCGCGCGCGCGCACACACACACACCTTTTTTTAACCACTTGAGGGTAAGTTACATTCATCATGGCCTTTTACCCCTAAATACTTGAATGTGTATTTCCTGAAAGGCAACATCTCTTACACAACCACAGTATACTTACCAAGTTAGTCAATTTAACATTCAACTATCCTTAAAAACAAATAAGATAGGCATTTGCTTCTACCTCAGTAAAAATAAAAAATAGAGATTTCCCTCTATAGTTCAAAATCTCTTTTAGTAAGTATATAATGTCATTTGTGTTGCTCTTAAATTGAATTTTTACAATTAGGTTTTCTTGTGCCTGCGCGTACCAATTCATCTAGCTTAGACTAAACACTCCAGGATGCAGCATCTGTCCTTTCTGTTTATTATTGGCCTGCAGAACACAGTGAGTGCTTGGATAATGTTTGCTCCAAGTGCCATAAATAATTAGAGGAATTATTAATACTTCTTAATTACTACCGGTAATTTTTTTTGGCAGTTAAGGAGAATAGTGAAAAGTTACTTGTCTAGGTTTTGTTCTTTTTTAAAAAGTGTCAAGTATGATTTGCTTCTTTAACTGAAAGTGGTTATATATATAAACCACTGGTAATATATATAAAATACATGCCAGCATGCCTCTATTCATAATTTTCAGCACAAGAAAAAATGGCTTCCTTCTCTTCTGTAGTTTGTTAGTTTAGAAATTCCTCTAATATGCTGAGAAAATGGCAAAGTAATCAATTGCTATATTATTTTACTGTGTAGAAAAGAATACTACAGCTTTAATTACTGTGGTTTTTTTAAGTGAATCATAGAATTCTAGGTTTGAAGAGATAATTATAAAGGCCACACAGTGGCTCCCAGGGTTAGCAGTGCCTCCTGGCTCACTTTAAAACAATGCATGCGCTTACACCTTGGAATTTCTGAGTCATAGTTATGAGGTGGGGCCCAGCCATACACATTTCCAGTAAGCATTCTAGAAGATGGTGATCTGGCTGGTCCATTTCTCACCACTCGGGTGCGGGCCCCTTTTCTGTGCTGGAATCTGTTCTGCTGTGGACCCATCATGGCAGACACTTGAGCCAGTAGAGTTAATTACTGAGGAATACATGGTTTTGAGGCAGCTCTAATGGGTTCCATGACCCCCTTCTAGATAAGATCTTAGTTTCTCTTACTGATTTCTGTATTACTCTCTGTGGTTGATGAGGTCCAGTTTATCAGTCTGTTCTCTGGTCTGACCATGAGTACAGTTCTTCAGCATCAAATAGATTGGAACTGGAACCACCCCCCAATTCTGGATACTGTTTTCATTAATCTAGTCAAAATGCTCCTTGGCTCTTTTGGCAGATAATATTCAGTTACTAGAGGCCTGTGCAAAAAATTTGTGCACTTGTGGGGGGGGTCTCTTAGCCCGGCCTGTGCCCTTTTGAAGTCTGGGACCCCTCGGGGATGTCCACCTGCTGGTTTGGGCTGCTCCCCGAGGAATCAGGCCTAAGCTGGCAGTCATACATCCCTGTGGCAGCCCAAGAGCCCTCGGGGGATATCCACTTGCCAGCGGGAAGCAGGCCTAAGCTGCAGTCAGACATCCTTAGCTCTGCTGAGGATGCGGGAGAGGCTCCCACCACCACTGCTGTGCTGGCAGCTGGCAGCCTGGCTTGTGGCTGAGCAGAGCTCCCCCTGTGGGAGTGCACTGACCACCAGGGGGCAACTCCTGCATTGAGCGTCTGCCCCCTGGTGGTCAGTGTGTGTCATAGTGACCAGTCATTCCCAGTGGTTCTGCTGTTAGGGTCAATTTGCATATTATCCTTTTATTATATAGGATAAAGGCCTGGTGCATGGGTGGGGCCCAGTTGGTTTGCCCTGAAGGGTGTCCCGGATCAGGGTGGGGTTTCTGCCGGGGTGCCTGGCCAGTCTGGGTGAGTGGCTGATGGTTGTTTGCAGGCTGGCTAAGCCCCGCAGCAGGAACCTTCACCCCATGAAGTTGTGGCCATCCTGGATGAGGGGCTGATGGCTGTTTTCAGGCTAGCCACGGCCCCCAGTGACCCAAGCTCCCAGCAAGGCTGGCTGCAAGCAGATATCTAGGATTTATTTATCTTCTATAATGAAACTTTGTTGCCTTGAGCAGAGGCCATAGCCAGCCAGGGCAGGTGGGAAGCTTGGCTTCCTCCTTCGCCTGGGCAACCAAGCCTCTTGCTTGCTCCAGCTCAGTGACTGCCAGCCACCATCTTGGTTGGGTTAATTTGCATATAGTTGCTCTGATTGGCTTGTGGGCGTGGCTTGGGTGTAGCAGAGTGACACCAATTTGCATGTTTCTCTTTTATTAGTGTAGATTAGTGAACTTTTTGTTCCTTTTGCCATAGCATTTATGTCCTGTCTTTTCTCCTTCAGGTTTCATGTACACAGGTACAGACCTTTCAGGGTATCTCAGTTATAATTTTGTTAGTTGTGGTGTGGACCTAGGTTTTATTTCCTGGAATCCCAGTGAGGATTTGCTGTGGGGGCAGTAGCCAGTTTTCCCCAGACAGCCATCACTAGAGTTAATGAGGATTCCTGAAGCTTCCCTAACTTTTAGGACTTAGTCTTAAGGATCTTCATGAAACTGGGGCTGGTAAACCGCCCAGTGGCAGGAGGTGCTGGGTGAGCCTTTTGTGAGTTCATACCAGGCTCTCCCCGTCCTGTCCTCTCTCTTTTCTTTGGATTACACCACAGGGACCTCACAGTTGTCTTTTCCCTTCACTCTTCCTGGAAGTCTTTGTGGATAAGGATGGATTTCCAGAGCCTGATACTGAGAATTCTATAATTTAGATGGAGTCCCAGCTCAGGGTGATCTTAGACATGCTCTTCAACTTTGAAACTCATTATAAAGCTGATAAGTATACGCTGTTTTGTGAGGAATAAGTGAGATATTGTGTATAAAACCACGTCTAAAACTGTGAGCATTTATCCTCATGTTACATGCACCAAAGTTCTGCTGCTTATTAATTAAAATTAAAATAATTGAAAAGGAAATAAATTTAATTAGATGAAACTAATGGTCAGAAAATCTCTAACAAATTTATGCCACACAATTTAAAAAATTAAGAGAATATTTTATCTTTTTTATCTGCTCAGTGTTTAAAATTTATGTAAAAACTGTCTTTTTGAAAACTGACTAAATTGAATACATCAGCCATGTTTTTGCTGTTTCTCCAACTGGCTTTTCCTTTTATGTGGTGCAAATTTTGGCCAATGGCAGTCAGAAAGGAAAATTTGATTGTTAAATAGATATTGCCCACAAGAGATTTGTCCTTGCTTCCTAACTGAACTTGCCTTGACAACAATCACTAAGGTACCCTTTCTTATTTACTAATTTATCTGATTTTATTTTCTGCTTGATAGTTTTTTATAAAATTGGCCAAAGATTTTAAAAAACACTTGACACTGACCCAACCCGAATGTAATAAATATTTCAAATGTTTATCTAATAAAAAATATCAGTACTATTGGTAGTCTTAGTTATAGTCAGCAAGGCAAATGGTATTCATTTCTTACTTGAATTTGTAAGCATATCACCCCACCGTGTTAGAGATGTTCTACAAAACAATGGCCGAAGGAAGACCCTTACCTGTGGGATTCATCATCTGATGGGAGCTCATGCTGCTATAACACAGCACCAGAGGCTGGGCGGCTTGAATAATGGACATTTATTTCTCACTGTCCTGGAGTGTGGGAGTCTGAGATCAGGGGCTGACAGGTGGGTGTTCTGGTAAGGCCTCTGTTCTGGTGTGTCACAGTGTATGTTCCCATGGCAGAGAAAGGAAGCTCTTATTTTCTTTCCTTTTTCAATTTTTCATTTTTTATTCCCCAATTATAGTTCACATTCAATATTATTCTGTATTAGTTTCAGGTGTACAACATAGTGTGTAGACAATCATATACTTTACAGGGTGGTCCCCCTGATATTTCAGGTACCCCCCTGGCCCGTACATAGCTATTGCAATATAATTTTTCCTCCCACTGACCTCTCCCTGGGGGAAGCTCTTCTTAAAGGGCACTCCTTTTGTCATGGGTCCTCAGCTAGCCCTACTCACCTCCCAAAGGCCCCACTCTTATTACCATCACATGGCGTGTTAGGGAGACACAGATATTTAGTTCATAATATGTATGAAGTAGGTTGTGCTGGCATTCCTCTCACTGAAATTCTCATTTTGGGAGACTGCTGGTCTCCTTTGTATGTTGATAGCTAAGGCAGCTTTTAACTCCAGTCATTCTTTATTTTAAACCACAGCCCTGCTTCGTGGTAGTGGTGAGGATTGTGGACAAAGCAGATCACTCACAGCCCACTCAACCTCACTAATGTATGTGTGTGTGTGTGTGTGTGTTTAAGGCATTCCAAAATAGATAAGCAGCTCCTCCAATACAATTTTATGATTGAAACAGATGCCTCCCCTCCCCACCGCCCTGATTTTGGAGTTCACAGCTTTATATTGTCCTTTGGTGGCACTGGCTCTAGATTGTGGTAACTTGGTATTATGGAAGAGGTGCAAGTATCATGTTCTGGCTCTTGGCAATAGACAGACCAAGAATTGAATGCTGGTCCTGCCATTTGCTAACTAGGGGTTCTTGGACTATTTAACCTCTTAGCGACTCAGCTTCCTCACAGTAAAATGAGGACTGTCTTCCCTGGTAGGGGCTCAGATGAGCAAAAGAATAGGACACAGGCTGGCACCTAGTAGGTACACAGTTAAAAGTCACTTTTGTAACAGGTACAGCATGGTAATATTTAAAAGATAACTTTTGTTGAAAAAAAAAGAAAAAAAAGCCAGCGACTGTATGATTTACATGTTTACTCAGAATTTGAATGTAAATAAATTATGAAAATATCTGATATTTATTTATAATATAAATTTCATATAGTCACTGAAAGAATTATGTTGAATAGTTACATTGTGAGAAGGAAAGATAAGTTATAACATTTATTCAGTGTTTCCTTTGATTCTATTCTTCTTTGACCTTGTCATTTAGTATGTTTTCAAGCTTTTAAATTGTCTCTAATGCTTAAAAGAAGGTGAAGCAGGGAAGGTTGACCGTGAGATTTCTTGTGTTCTTTTGTTTTTGTTATAAGACACAACTGTATTGTGATTATAATTGGGTATTTAATGTTTTAAAGAGCCAAGCCTGATTAAATGTGTTCTGCCAAACTGCGCTTTCCATCACAAGTACTGAGGTTTCACACAATAACTTCTGATATATGGCTTTTCCATTTGAATGAGCCATCAAAAATGTTTTTTTCCCTTTTGCTTGCTGTGGTGGGTGTCCCAGCCAAATTATAAGACCAAAGTGGTGATTATTTGTTTAGACGAATGCTGTAATGGAGAGTTTAATAAAGTAGAATTTGGAGATTAAAACTCATATTTCTCCAAACTGCTATTATTGAGAAAGTGATTAAATTCATTCTGATAGGGATGGTGTGCAGTAGTTGTAATTTATTTTATGTGTTGGTTTTTTCTCTTCAGTTTTGGCTTTTGCTGGGCTGACTCATTGAGAGAAAGAGAAAAACTATGTGGCACTCAGAAACAAATAGGCACAGTTGTGAAAACATTCCTAATTAAAGCACTTTGAATTTTCAAAAAAAAAGAGTGCTTTATAAACAGTAATTTCATTTTCATTCATTTTTATTTGGGATGCTTTGGTAGATTTTATATACCTGGTGAAAAAATGACCTTTTTTTCTTCTTTATTTTCAGGAATGAACTCATTTTTTGACTAATAAAATATAGTTAATTTCAGTTTACTACTTCCTTGTAGTGGTTTCTTGCAGAGACACATTGAGCATTTAGATTAGTGTCCACAACACAGAATGACTGTATTTAGTTGTAGAGTAGTCATATAAGTTATTTTACTTTAATTGTTCTCTGAAGAAAGGATTTATGTCTGATTTTAGACTTCTTAAAAGGTATTTATGAAATGATATTCATTGGAAGTAATATATTAAAATACAATATTGACTTATCTTTTATTGTAATATGCTAACAGCCACTCCCAAACCAGTTTCTGGAAATGGCTTTGAAGTCAGTATGCCATCCTATACTCTCATTTCCTTCTTAACAGATTGGAAGGGAACATTAAGGTCTCTTTATGCCACGGATAGTTGGGGAACGAATTCATTCATCAACCAGGAAGAATATAGAAGAAAGCGAACAGTTTCAGATGAAATTCTAGGAATAAGTTTCCAAGTCATGCTCTAAGTATTGTTTATTTGGCACCAATTTTTTAGTCTGATTTTTTTTTTTTATTTGAGAGAGAGAGAGAGAGAGAGAGAGAGAGACAGACAGACAGACAGATATCAATTTGTTGTTCCACTTACTTATGAATTCATTGGTTGATTCTTGTATGTGCCCTGACCAGGTTGCAGACCCACAATTTTGATGTATTGTATGATGCTCTAACCAACTGAGATACTGGCCAGGGCTGTTTTTGAGACTTCTGTAGCATAATTTATTGTGGAATTTTAAATTTAAAGATATTTAAAAAGTAAGAATGTTAAAATTATGGAATTCTAATTTTTTGAGAGCATAAATTTTATTTGAAAAAGGAAACTATTAAAATGGATTTACTTTAAAACTGTTAAATTCTATCACGGTTAAGTGAGTATAATTTTTATTAAGTAGCTGTTTTAATTTACATTAATTTCAGCATGGATGTTTGGAAGTAAATTCAAAGGTTAAATTTATTCAAGGTTATTTGCTTACAATTTGTGAATGGTAATAAAAATCCCCATAAATTATAGTTGGTGTAATTTAGAGACCCCTTTTACATGAATAAATATTATAAAATCTCTAGTGTTCTGAGTTATTTGAAGACTTCCCTTTTGAAAATTTTCTGCAACTTTGAAGTTATATTGATGGGTGAATATAGGAATGCATAGATGGGTAGGGATGTTATCACAAGTTTAGCAAAATGTTAATGTAAAATCTAGGAGATGAGCGTATAAGTGCGTATTCACTTTATAACTCAGCTTTTCTGCATCTTTGACAATTTTTATAATAAAATGTTGGGGGGAAATAGAATCACTATGAGGATGAATTAATGTTGTAAATTTCAGGTTGTTCATTAAAAAGCTATCTCTAAGCCGAATTCTTCCTGAATTGCTAGGTAAGATTCTGAAGAATGTGAAGTTTGGACCAAACTTGGGCTCACATTTTTACTGAGAACTATTTAGCGATAAAAGCTTGTGAAATTTTGTAACCTCTTGAAGCCTTTCCCCATCCATAAAAATGGAATGATGACTCCTTGTAAGATTGTGGTAAATGTCTTCATTTTTCTCCTCTTCCACTTGTTAGCAGGCTTTGCGAGCCAGACCATGGTCTGTGAAGGCCCATTGAATCAAACTCGGTGGCTGTGGGAAGAGAGAGGCACTCTGTACTCCTGTAAGGCCTTGTGGTCCCATACTTGACAAAAGCTAGACAAAAGAAAGGGAGGGAGAGAAGCTAATAGCCATTTTCACCTGCAAAATAATGGATGGATTGGAAAATAATACAGCTTTTGGCATCACATGGGCCTGAGCTGGAAACTGGGCCCTGCCTACTACAAGCTGTGTCACTTGGATTAAGTTACTTAACTTTGCTGATCCCTAATTTCCTCATTTAAAAAATAGCATTTAGACTCTCTTTACCTGTCTGTGGGCTTTTGTTACATTTACATAACATGATAAGTAGTGAGCAAGTTTTCAGAACATGGTAAATGCTGAAAACAAATACTAGTTACCATTTACTTACCTGCCTCATCTTTCCCCCCTCTCGTTTGTATCAATTTCTCTAGTTTTACAAACATGTTACATATTTTATCTTACTTGTTTCATGTTCCTTCAGCCTTTCTACTTAGAAAATTAAGCAACTCCCCCCCCCCCCATTTTCTAGATTATTAAAAAGGGTAAACATAGGTCCTTAGCATCCGTAGCCATAACTTCTAATTGGAAGCCTTGCTAGCTATCAGCACCATTTTTCAGGCTAAAGGAATTGCAGCTCCACACATAAAGTGGATGACTCTTAGAACACGACCTTGTGTTAAAACAGCAAGTTACAAGAAAACACATACAGTATGAAAGTTCAAAGACAGGCAAACCTATACCCCAAAAAAGCCAGGCAAATCTAAACTACATTATTTAGAGTTTCGTCTGTAGATGGTGAAACTCTAATGCTAAACAAGGACATGGTTATCATGAGCATGTGTAGTAATATTTGATCAGGAGTAAAGTACCCGTCCTCCTCACTTCACCGGGATGACAGCAGTGCGTGGAAGAAGTCTGTTTTATTCTTCAGATGTCTTTGGTTTGCAGTTTCATATGAATTTCTTGTTTATTCTTGTTTGTTACTTTTGAGTTACACCGGTACTGTATTCTCCAGAGTGATTTTTGTTGACTGGTGTTTCTTAACCTTTTTTTTTATTATCACCATCCTAAAGGCCTTTTTAGACCATTTTTTCCAAATTGCCATTGCCACTCCCAAAGGAAAATTTAAAGTCACAAATATATGCTGCTTATATCTATGCTCTATACTTAAAAAGTTAGTTTTTTTCATCCTTCCCACATTAAGTTTTCAGGTTTTGCCCCATGAGCTGATACTGCCACCTTTGAAAATGCATAGCGTAAGCTCACATTGGTAGAGCCAACTTCTTCCAACTCTGTTTTTTGAACTCCTGGGGTCATTTTCTGTTCTTTCATATTCTTTCTATCCAGCTGGGCCATACTCCTCAGAGATATTTAAATGACTAAATGACTTACAACTTGATTTTGTATTTCTCTTATCTGTTTTTACAGTCACAACACTGACAGATATTAATGACAATATAGTTTTTTGTAAATTCATACATATATATATGTATATTTCAGAGAGGAAGGAAGAGAGAGAGAAAGAGAGAGACAGAGAAAGAGAGAGAGATCAGTGAGAGAGAATAAGAGAGAGAGAGCGATATCAGTGAGAGAGAATAAAAGAAAGAGAGAGATATCAGTGAGAGAGAATAATTGATTGGCTGCTACCTGATGCCCCCCACTGGGGATCAAGCCCTCAAGCTGGGCATGTGCCCTGACCAGGAATGAAACTGTGACCTCCTGGTTCATAGGTTGACGCTTAACCACTGAGCCATGTTCGCTGGGCTGTAAAATCCTATCTTGCTTATGTAACATTATTTTGTATTTTTCACATCATTAATGTGTCTCCAAGAATACAATTTTAATAGTATATCATGTGGACCTATTATCTCACAGAGACCATTAGAAGTTATGAAAATTTAAAAAATAAGGTTAGCTATAATTCCACCATTGTAACAAATCAATCTCCCATTTTTTCTTATTTTTCAATTCTTGCCCGTGTATATGTATATATACACATACAGCAAATTAAATATTCAAGGGACATTTAAAATGTGCAAATAATATCTTTTATCTTGTAATTAGGATATGTTTTGAAAACAAACTAGAAGCGTATTACTCTATGCTTGAAAAGCTTGACTCCTAATAAAGAAAGGTGCGGTTTAAATCCAAGGTGTTACTTTTATGAATTTCAGTTCCTGAATTGGTCAGATTAGGAGAGCAGGCAAATTCTTGCAGTAAAACAGCTCCAGCTATTTACTTCCTCCTTTTGGCTGTATGATTAATAGCACATGTGTGAGGCATCCTGTTGCTTGTATTCAAAGGGTGAGTGTTGTGGTGAGACTACCAGTACTCCTGCCAGCTCTCGTGTTGTTCGTAGAGCTCACTGGTTCCTCTGGGCACAGTTGCTTTTCCTGAGCTAAGTTCAAGGGCTTAAAAGACAGGGTATAGGGTATGTAAGGCAAACTGGCTGTTCCATCATCTCAGGTAGAAGGGGCATGTTTTGGGGACATTGCAAAGGATTTATTCGGATGTGGTATGACAGTGACTGCTAGTTTGTCTCCCTCCCCGTTTTAGCTAACTACATGGATGCCAAGCATAGATCAGATTTCTCAGTCCCCTTGGTAGCCAGGTATGGTCTATATTTTGGCCAAGGGAATATAAGCAGAAGTGGTGTAGGCAAACGTAGAGGCCAAGTTCTTCAAGAGAATGCGTGTACTCATCTCAGTCCCACTGCCTTGGATGCAAACAGGATGGCTGGATTGGTTCAGCCACGTTGGACCAGGAGTAAACAGGAGCAGAGGCTGTTCACAGTGGAGCAGCGGGGGAAAGGAGCCTGGCTCTGCTGCACCTTCTCGTGGGCTTTTGTTAAAGCCATTATTACTCAGGTCTGTTACGCGTAACTCTCCCTAATCCTGACTTACAATTGAGTGATAATGTACAGTGGACAAACGGAAGGCAGTAGTATAGCAAACTAGCTTCCTGGGCTGGGCCGTTTATAGGAGTATCAGAACCTCTTAGCAACGAGAAAGCCGTGTGATGAGAACAGACCCTTGTACGTCTCCCTCTCTGTGTAGCAGTTTTTGTCCTCGACCCCCCAGCTCTTTGGTTATACTCTTCAAAGGTAAAACATTTAAGTTCAGAGTAAAAGAAACAACAAAAACAGTGAATTACGTCATCTTCTTTATTGTTACACAGACCTTGAATTCTCCTACTTGACTCAGTGTTGCAAAAGCCGCTGGAGCCTTGACAGTGCTTGTTAAGCTTCAGTAGCTGACACGTATGAGTGCATAACATCAAGG
This sequence comes from Murina feae, assembly GCA_004026665.1. Classification (NCBI taxonomy): domain Eukaryota; kingdom Metazoa; phylum Chordata; class Mammalia; order Chiroptera; family Vespertilionidae; genus Murina; species Murina feae. Next base: position 24,091 of record PVJC01020878.1, read on the forward strand.
GCCTGGGCGTTTGTCAGAAGCCACGTGGCGCATATTGTATGTTACCATTAAGGCGCGTTAAAGTTCTACTTTGGTAAGCGCACTCACTTTTGTTTTATAACTACTAACATGGAATTACATGCTAGTCCAGTGACTTAACTTTTTTGACATCTGTGTGTGAAATTAATGGTCCAGGATAAAGTGCCATGTGTGTTTTCTGACCTTACTTATTCTTATCACATCATGAACTGTTTTCAAGAATTCGTGCATCCCAGTTGGAGAAATAGCATATATGTGATGTAAGCCTAGTGGAGTTCTTAGCAAACCGTATTTTCCTTTCTCTCCAAACTTGATTTAAACATTGCAGTTTTGTGACCTTGGAGGTGGTGGGATGGAGATCATTAAATCTCTGGTTGTTGCGTTTGCAGTTTTATTTTGCTGTGTTATTTCTTCTTTTTACTTATGAAATTCTGGCCAGACATAAGTTAGACCTTTTCTTCTCTCCTTCATATCTCTTAACCTCTTTGAAAATTAATTCCATTACTCTTTCTCTCTCTCTGCATTCTGGGTAATTCCTTCAGATTTATCCTTCAGTTCACTAGTTCTCTTTCCAGCTGTATCTGATCAACTATGAAACCTTTTCATTGAAGTTTTCTAATGTTTAAGTTATAACATGTGTGAGGTTGAAAATATAGAGGATTGATTGATTGTTTTGATGAACCATGTAAGTTCCTGAAGGGTCAGGATGGGAAGAGCAGTGGGAGACCATGCCAGTGTAGAGGACATATTGAACCATATGACATTTAGCCGAGGTATGATGGAGCTTTAGGTCTCTTTGCTGATCCAGCAAACAGGGACATAAGGCATAATATGATTAGTTCTGAGCATCTTGGAGGGGAAGGTATGTAATCAGCTCTAATTTGTCTTGGTGAGACTTTCGGCCTCTTGGCCTCCAAGGAAGCATCTTATCTGAAGGATTCAGGGCTCTGTGAACACCCTTTCCCCTTATATCCTGCTGGTTAGTTCTGTCCTGGCAGAGGAAGGGTATCGTATTGGTAGTGTGGTCTTACTAGTTATGTATCACTGTATTTTGGAGGACTAATCATGGAGCCCACAACCTTCTTAACTGATCATTTTGAAGCTAACTTAACAAAAATTTGTAACTTAAAAAGCTTGAAAATACATCAGTGGAAAACCATGGCCAATTCACAACAAAGTGAGTAGTGCCTCAATAACAGCATCCTCCCAGACTCCAGGATTCCAAACATGTGTGGGTCGTGTGTGTGTGCGCTAAGAACTTTGCAGCACAGACGAGCATGGCGGAGCAGCCAGGCTTTTCCATAGGAAAATGGGGAGGATCTCCTATAAATTGTAGTAATTGTGTTTTTTTTTAAGTTTATGAAAACAAAACACAATATCCCATAACTGACTTAGTAAGTTAACAGATCAGTGTTAATATACGTAACACCAAAAGTAAAGGCCTTACAATTGTGTGTCATTGTTTGTAAGAACACGAGAAAGGAATTGAATTCTTGGCCTGTTTGTGGCCCTTCAGAACCGGGCAGCAGAGCATACCTTGGGAAGCACTGTCATGCCCTCATGTCATGCCCTCACAGCCTGCCCTACCCCTGACCAGTTTTGTCTGCTACCATTCCGCCCTGAAATGCTTTTCTCCTCCACCTGCAGGCCTGTCATTCCCTTTACTCCCAGGTCACAGGCAGCTTCTTTGGGACGCTCTCCTGGAATACTCCAGCAGAGCTAGCCCTCATTTTTCCCACAGGACTCTGTAAAACTCACAGGATGTTGTATTATAACAACATTCCTACCTGTCTCCCCTCTTAAGATTAGATTATGGGCACCTTAAATGTAGTAACAATTTATTGGAAAATCTGAGCATGCCCACCAGAGACAATGTAGTAAATATTTATTCACCAGAAGAAGGAGGCAGAGCGCCTGGGAGAGGTGGTTCCTTAGGAGGAAATCAGGAAATGCAGATCGAGTACCAAGATGAAAAACAGCAAGAAGAGCCAATAGAACAATCCAAGCAAAAGCAAAAGCAGAGTTATGTAGGATTCTGTGGATGGAGGTGAAGAGTGGGAGGGAAGCGTGGCAGAATGGGGACTAGACTTACTGTAAACCACAGAATATTATTTCTTAGAGCAAATAGATTGAATTTGGGCCTGTAATATCCCATGCGCTGGATATCCGATCTGTGCTAAGTTTTAAACATGTAATTCAGGCCAGAGCCCCCTTTAAAGGATTGGGGGCAGTGAGGGTAGTGGGTGAGAGCATCTGCTTTATACATAGAGCAACTCTGCTTAGCTCTGTCATGTAAGTAAGGAGTTTAGCCTCTTTGAGTTTAATTTCTTTGTCTGTAAAATTGGGTGGATGAAGACAATGCTTGGTGAGATTTAATGTAGTAATTTTTGTGGATCATAATTAAATGGCAGAAGCTTCTCTTCCCCCGTGCCCCTTTTCTTCACTTCTGTCACCTCTCCATCCAACAGTTCCTTGAGTATGGTGGTCTTTAAACTTTATTAATCGTACATCCCATTGATGCACGCTTTTTAAGTTTTTTAAAATTTTATTTCTATCATTTTTCTTTTATGTGAAACACACTTTTGAAGCAGACCATTGATTTAAGTGAATTGACTTATAAATTATTGTTATTCTAATATATTATGTACATTATGAGACCTCTACAAATTGACATTTTCCAAAGGATAAGATAAATGAAAACTGTAAAGTAATTAAAATGTTAAAAAAAATCGTTTTTTATAAGACAAAAATTAATAATAAACATCTGGATGAGTTTTTAAGTGCTTTGCTAATCACCATGGCTTCATAATGTCATCATTTAATGTCTCAGGAAACAATATATATTTGGAGCCATGTTTATTGTTAATAATAGTGGGTATGACTGTATTTTCAGAGAGTCTTGGTGATGGGTGGGAGGCAGTTTTCTTCAGAGATCTGACGACTGTTGCCTTTGTTTTGAGCTTGCAGAATGGCCGATAGGGAGCCCACACAGGTGGAAGAAAGGCCAGCCCTGCTGGTTTTTGTCTTGTTTGCTTGTACTTGAATTTTTAATATATATTTTCTCTATCTGTGATTTCTTTGCCAGAGAGTTTAAAAAGTTTTATGGTTCCATTCTTTTTAAAATAGATTTTTATGAGAGTCCGTTTAATTAAACCCAGATAATATATTAAGCACAGCAAACCACAGGATGTCTCATTACGTTGAATGCCTCCGCCATTCCTGTCCTGGGCGTGACCTCACTCTTCCCAGCGTACCTTGGTTGCTGGCATGACATACAATTTCCTGATGGAGGGCCTGAGTGCTAGTACCAGCGCCAGTCTGGATAACCCATGTTGGAAGCTGTTGTTAGTGTGTGTTTATTAACTGCTCATTGAATTGAATGCTTTGGGAATATTTTTTCAATACCTTTAAGCCATTCCATTCTATAGTACTCACTTTTATTTGCACATCCCACATTTACTGCCTGTAACTTGTTTGCAGATCATTTATGTCTTACGAACCTTCTGGAATCATTAATTTGGAATCTTCCTTTTCCAAAATGTATGTATGTTCTCTCATGTCAAAGATTTCTAGTTTCTGCCTGGCTGGTGTGGCTCAGTGGTTGAGCATCGACCTATGAACCAGGAGGTCACGGTTCAATTCCTGGTCTGGGCCCACGCCCAAGTTGCGGGCTCGATCCCCAATGGGAGTCGTTCAGGAGGCAGCCAGTTAATGATTCTCTCTCATCATTGATGTTTCTATTTCTTTTTCCCTCTCCTTTCCTCTCTGAAATCAATACAAAAAATATTTTTAAAATAAACAAAAAATATTCTAGTTTCCTAGTATCCTCAGTGCCCATCTTCTTGGCTTTGAGAGTCGATGACACTGCTATTGCTGCCTTTCAGGCCCGGGACACCATTCTCCATTGCTAAGGCGTTCTTCTTGGGATTATCAGTAACACTCAAGTGGTCAGAGGTTTGGGAAGAAACTCTTTCCATCTTTCCTTGAGTGTCACTTTCGACCAGGGCAGAGTAGTTACTCACAGCTGCTTTTATCTGTGGCCATCTAGCATGGAGCCAGGTTTTAATTCCCAGAAAAGTAACAGTTGGAAATGTATATGGAAAAAATGACTGTTCCGAAGGCAGTAATAAATCTATACTACATACTTTATTACATCTGCAGTTATTTGATTTATATTTACTTCTTCACAAGTAGAACTTCAATGCTAATGTAGGCAATTTGTCTAAGATTTTTCTAGTAGAAACTTTTATTTGTGGATTCTAAATTAATTGGTTTTTTTTACTAGTATTGTTAAAGTTAATAAGTTTATTAGTTTTTGTGTACTTAGGTGTTTGCAGTAACAACGAAAATTCTAGACATAAAGGCTCTGTCATTTTCACATGGATTACATTGTTGGATTTCTTTTTTTTTTTTTTAATTTATCTTTATTGTTCAGATTATTACAGTTGTTCCTCTTTTTTCCCCCATAGCTCCCCTCCTCCCAATTCCCACCCCAACCTCTGACCTTGCCCCCCCACTGTCCTCATCCATAGGTGTACAATTATTGTCCAGTCTCTTCACGCATCCCCAACACCCTTAACCCCCAAAAATTGTCAGTCCACTC
>PVJC01020879.1:0-20000 GCA_004026665.1 Murina feae
GTGCTTGACCAGCCTGGGTGAGGGGCTTTAAGGCTGCCCACAGCTCCCATTGACCCAACGTCCCAGCAAGGCTGGCTGGACGCAGATTTCTGCGATTTCTCTCCTATAATTGATGCTGTTCCTTGAAGGCCTGGGGTTATCTTCTATAATTGATACACTGTTCCTTTAAGGCAGCCTTCTAACTAACGAAGCCTCCTCTGCTTCACCTCTATAATGAAACAATTGTTACTTTTACTGGTGAGGCCCGAGCTGCTCTTTCCTTCAGCTCCGGAGGATTCTATGATTGTTACATTGTTTCAAAACTGCTAGAGGCAGTTTAATCGGAGCTGAGCTGGGCGGGCGCAGCTTCACTTTCGCTCCTGCTGCAATGGAAAGGGCTGTTTACTCAGGTCCGTGAGTGGCGGCCGCCATGTTGGCTAGGCTAATTTGCATACAGCTGCTCTGATTGGCTGGTGGGCGTGGCTTACCCTGTCTCGGAGAAACGGTTAATTTTAATATTTTGCTTTTATAGAGTAGATGACTCTGACCAAATGAAATATTCCAATTTAACATATTATTGGAAATGGCTTTTATGTGCCACAAATATTGCACTTGTACTGTACAATTATTTACTTACATGTATATTTCCCTACTTTATTACGTAGTCCTTGATTTCTTTCAAAAAAATATAATCATGAGATACTTCCAAATTCTCTTCTCTTCACAGTACCTGGTTGGCACTAGGCGCTAAATAAAAATTACTGAACTGATAATTGAAAACATCAATATATTCAAGCCATGTATCTATATGCAATAATACATGGTCAAAGACTTAGTAGCTATAGAGTTTGTTTCCAACCATTTTGTTTTCTTTGCAGAATTTAGTGAGACACGCTTAATTCTAGGAACTATTAATACCATGCTTTTGTTTGTATGTTCACGGACTATCAGTGGTGTCTGGCACTTTGTGAGGCACTATGAAGAACACAAAAGTAATGAAATAAGTAGGTCTTACCCTTACGTTGCTTACAGCCTGGAGAGGAAGATAAGATACAGTGGCCAACCCTAGGCAAAATTGAGGAGCAGTGAAGTTTTCTTTGGCATTCCCAAGGCCATATCCTAGAGCTAAGCTGTGAACAGACCAGCACGCTCCCTGAATACACTATGTGAGCAAAAACTCGAAGAACCGAAGAACCGAGCTTGCTGTATCAAGCTGGTTCCACACTTCTTCCCCAGGCTAGCCCAGCTGGTGCTGCCCAATGAGGCCTGAGGGTCTGTTCCCAAGGATGAGCTGATCTTGGCTTCCTGTTTTGAAAGCCACAGGAACAGTGACTAAATCAGTCCGAGCCCCATCGCACAGAAAAAACAAGGAGCAGGTTTGGTGACTGAGTGCAGAGAATGAAAGAAGGGAAAACACTCCTGATGTTAGCCCAGGAAACAGAAAGGAATGCCAAGAGTCGCTTGAAATGTCCTTATTAGTAAGCTTCTCTCTCTTTTTTTTTTTTTTTTTTTAACAAATAAAATGCTTATTTTTATACAAATTCCTAGTAAAAATTAATATATATCTAGCAATAAATCCCAGATGAGTGATTTGATACTTTTTTGTTTTTCTCATGGGGGACAATGCACTTATTTTTTTCTCAAAACGAAGATGTACAAATAAAAGAAGCCCTGTTCGTTGTGCTTTAAAATGAATAATTTTCTCCAATTTATGTTTTGTCCCTCCACTTTTTTCAAAGGAATTTAGAACAAAATCAAGAGAATGGGACAAGCAAGAGATACTATATCAGACTCATCTGGTTTCTTTAGATGCTCAACAAAAAATATTGTCTGAGAAGTGCAATCAATTTCAGGTACATTAATACTCTCCTCTGAGTAAGAAGAAATTAGAGGTTAAATACTGCTATCCTTGCCATTCAGCTTGTAATCTTTTTACAATTAGAAATGCCAATAATAGAACATAAGCAGAGCAAGTCTAACATTGGCTAAAGTGCATGAAATATCTGTCATGGTGAGTTTAATCCGACATGTCTCAAAAGACCGTGCTATCAAAAGTGCCATTGTTACTGTGGTATGTTTCTCCACGCCTATGGACAAGTCACCTAGAAAGTCCAGGGTTGCTTTGTCCGTGCCCTGGAGAACTTTACAGTTTAGACAGAGATAATGCATGACCTGATTTACAGGTAACAACGACAAATGAATGGAAAGGATCGAAATCCTTTTGGAAGTCAAAGGAGTAACAGAAAAATTTGGACTCAGCCAGGAAACATCCTCCAGCAGTGGCTGGACTGGGCCTGAACCTGGAGGAATGGATATGCTCTGAGCCAAGACAGAATGTATGCTAGGTGGTGGAAATAACAGGGGCAAAGGCACTGAGTCAAGAGAGCAATAGGCAAATTTTGGGAACAGAAAATGGGTCAATTGTCTGGGAGCCCACGTGGGAGGTGGGGAGGGCAGCGGTTGGTGAGCCTGCTGAGTTGGATACAGATTGTAATACATCTTTAACACTTGGTTAAGGAATCTCAAATTTTTATTAAAGCCAATAAGGCCCTACCTGGTTTGACTCAGTAGATGGAGCGCCAGCCTGCAGACTGAAGGGTCCCAGGTTCGATTCCCGTCAAGGGCCAGTACCTCAGTTGCAGGCTCCTCCCTGGCCTGGGCCTTGGACAGGGCACATGCAGGAGGCAACCAATCGATGTGTTTCTCTCACATGGATATTTCTCTCTCTCTTCCACTCTCTCTAAAAATCAATAGAAAAATATCCTCAGGTGAAAATTTTTTTTAAAAAGCCAATATTGTTTGGTTGATATACTTATTTTTCATTCTTTCTTTAAGTTACTTGAATTATATGTCATACATGTTCCCAAATTCAACAATACAAAATAATGTAAAATTAAAAAAACCTCATTCCATACTCTATTTTTATCCATTTAATATAAACACTGTTGTTAACAGTTAGGTATTTATCTTTATTACTTTTTCTTTTGTTTGTACAAACATGTAAAAAAGGTATTTGTGTGGAAGTTACATTTTTTTCCTTTTAAATTTTTTGTCCTTATTTAATAGATAATCCAAGGATATTATTTTGAGTTACTACATAAAATTCTACTTAATTCTGCATAGTATTTAATAACATAATAGTAGATATACCATATATACCATAGTATATAATAGATATTTTTTCAATCATTTCCTTATTGATGTACATTCAGGTTGTTTCTACTTTTATGCTATTACAATATTGTAACAAATATCTTTAGCTCTTCTGATTATGCAGTAGCTCTATAAGTGTGCAAGAATCTGTGATGGCTGTAGTCATTAGCAAAGCATTTAAATCACTGAGGTATTTTACCATGGTTCATTATTGTTAAAACACAGAATAACCCATTGTTAGAAAGCATGTTTTTATAAATGAATGTGAAATATCTAAATGAATTGTGAAAAGGCTGTTTAAGAAAATATAGATTTAAAAAGTAATTATATTAAGGGATGTCTTGAAACAGGCATATCATGAAGAACACTACTTTACTAGTTATATTATTATAAGCTACATTCTCCCAGAATTTGAACATTCAACATCATTAGATTTTAGATGTTAATATATTTTGATAGTGAGGGGTTTGTTTCATGAATATCCTTCTCTTTTTTATAAGCTTTCATTTGCATAGCATTTATTTTTGGAATTATCCTTTTTTTTTTATTAAAGTTTTTGAAACTTGAAAAAAATCTTTAGATACTAATGTTATTTGTTTGCTAGATAAAAAATCTAGAAATAATTGTTGAGCTTCCTCACTTGAGGATATGCTTATTGATTTGAGAGAGAGAGAGAGAGAGAGAGAGAGAGAGAGAGAGAGAATGTATTGGTATAAGAGAATATCTAGTGATTGCCTTCCATACATGCCCTGACTGGAGATCAAACCTGCAACCTAGGTATGTGCCCTGACCAGGAACTGAACCTGAAATCTTTTGGTATATGGGACAACCTCCAACCAACAGAGCCACAGTGGCCAGGGCTCTGTCATTCTTTATGTAAGCTTAAATGTGATTTTGTCCAATTAATTTTCACAATTTCCATCTTCCCCAGAAACAGGCACAAAGTTACCAAACTCAACTAAATGGTAAAAAACAGTGCATGGAAGGTGACAGCAGCTCTGAAATTCCTCGGTTGATATGCGAATCAGATGCTAGTTGTGAAACGAGTGGAAGAGATGAGTTCATTATTGAAAAACTAAAATCAGCTGTGAGTGAAATAGCATTAAGCCGGAATAAGTTACAAGATGAAAATCAGAAGCTCTTACAGGAACTGAAAATGTACCAAAGACAGTGCCAGGTGAATATATACTTATTTTCAGCTGATCTTGTCCATGATCCTTATAAATGATAATTCAAAGCTATATTGCATGTGTAAATTCAGCTCATATTTCCTCTTAGTGATGAATTCTCACCGGATGAGTAAATTCATTAATCCCATAGGCACTTTACCCACTAGAGCACTGTGCTTCTGCAGAGATGTAATGATGATTTATTACCAGTACAGGGGAACAGAAGCCACTTATAGACCTTAGACCTAAAAACCAGGGTCCTCCAACCACACACCACCCTCTGTCCTCCCTGTGCACTCTCCGACCCTGTGCCTCTTTGGTTTACAGGAATCCTGGGTTGGAGATCCAGGAAATCACTAAAGGTTCAATACTCTAATAATCTCACTAAGAAGCATGGGGGTCACTCTCTGTAATTTATCATCGTTAACCTTACCATAATCACTGATCAAACAGTAGCCTGGGATTTGTTTCTTTCTTTATTTGTTTTTTGTTAATTTCCACACTGACAGATGTAATTGATGGTTTTTCCAAGCATTAATTTTCTTAACTCGAAAATTTCTTTTCTTGTCTTGTCTTTTCCTTTTTTGCAGCCACTGAAGGTATACCGCATTCATCAAAATTGGTCATTACCAATTTGACTAAATGTGCATTTCTTATTCATGGGTATCCCATGTACAAAGACATCCTGTGGTCCTATCTCCCTTTCTAGGTCTTATCTCCCACCTCCAAACGCTCAGTCTTTTTCCTCGATTGGCCTATTTCTTAGTCCCACTTTATCCCCTCCTCATGCTGAGGATACCTTTCCAGGTCACTATCTGCGCAGACTCCACGTTCTTCTCAAAGATACTCCACCTCAGGATCTCCTGCCACTCAACTCCCAGGGTCATTTATTAGGCTTGGGCCAACCCCTCACTCCCCCTCATCCTGCTCCATTATATAGGGGATTGTGCTTGCAGTTAGTCCTTTAACTTCTTTCTCTGCTAGCATTTACTCTTCTGATGTCCCCTTTCCCCAAGCTTGCAAGGAGACAGAGCACAAGGCTACCAGCTTCTCCTATTCTGTGGTATTTCTAAGAGAAATACATCTCCCCATCCCCAATTCCAGCTTTGTTTGGGAGGGGTTTGGTATTCTAATACAAATTAGAATACAGATGTAAACAAACAAAGCTAAACCACAAATACTAAACACCAAGGAAGCCATACATTTCCCAGGCATAGAAAAGGTATTCCTGAAGTGAGATTAGCCCTTACTCCTGCTCTAGAAGTTGTCTAGGTGGTTTCTAGTGTTTAGCCCCACAGTCAGCCTACCTAGTCCTGTTGAAGCTGGGTTTGCATGGTTGCTGGTCTTCTGATGGGATCTGTCCCTTTCAGAGCTACTTCCCCTTCATTCCCCTGGATACTGGACAACTGCTTATGCCTCTGGCCCTGATTTAAAGACTACTTAGTTGATTACCTCCCACCCACCCACCCACCCTCCCCCACTTTCCCTCTGAGATTCCGAAATTTACATTATGCAGCTTCTTTGTACTGGAGAGTCTCCCCACAACCAATAGATAATTTTTCTGGGTGCTTCCTGAATATTATCCCCTAGGTCTCAGGTTATCCTGCACAAACTGAAGAGTTCTCTTTGTCTCTTCTTGAAGTCTTTTTGGCGCTGGTCCCTACAAATCTTTAGTTTGCCTGGAACATATTTCATAATCCTGGTTCTACCCTTCAGTGAGGTTCACTTTCTTTACTAATAACAGCTCCTCAAAAGCATCCTGTTTGCACCTATTACAGAATCTCAGAACATTCCTGCTTGTAGGCCGAGGTTCAGCTTTCAGACCTTGGCTCACTTACAAAATAGAGATTGCTGCTCTCAATCAAAGGGTACATCTGTAATACTTTCAACAATAAAGATAAATTTTAAAAAAAGAAGTCGCTGCTCTTACCCCATATTCTAGAAAGAGCCTCTTGTTGCCCTGTCTGGGAAGCATGACTAACTTTCTATAATGCTTTCCTTGAGCAACCCACCCATTTACATCTCAGTGCTCAATCATTCATACTTCTCCAGAAAGTAAATTGGAGAGTCTTGTAAAAGAGTATGTTACAAAGAGAGGAAGAGTGTCCATTGGGAAACATTCCCAGTTCAGATTATAATTTCGACCCTCTCTCCAAGTAACTGTCTTAAACCTGTGCTTCTCACACTTATCACACTGACGCACACCTGTCTACAGGAAGCAAGTGCAACCTGAAAGTCTGAACATGTAGCGAAAGTGAGAGAACTCAAACCAGATGGCCAACGCCACCCTAGCCTTTAGCTATATCATCCCATTGACTTGCCCTTCTGAGCCAAGGTCAACAGGATATGACTCACCCCTCAACCTAGGATTTATTCAAACTCCCAGGGCCTGACATGTACTCCTGAGAAGGCTCTGTGGGTTGTCTGGGCTAAGGAAAGTCTATGCTACCCACTTTGACTTTTCCTTATGTACACATATATTATCGTTCTTAACAATTTATCAAATGTCCCTGGATATATCCTAACAAAATAAAACCCAGCTATTCATAGAAGTCAATATAATTGTGAAATATCATTTTATTGGTATTTATACTAAAGGTTATAAAATAACAGTATTAACTGTCTAATCATTATAATTTTCCTTGAAATCATTGGTTCTCTACTGGGGTGATTTTGCTCCCCAGGTAACACTTGGTAATACCTGGATACATTTTGGTTGTCACTACAGGAGGAAGGGTTATTAATGGCATCCAGTGGGTAGGGGCTAGGGATGTTGCTAACCATCCTACAATGCACGAGACAACCCTCAGAACAGAGAAGCATCCAGACCAAAATGTAAATAGTGCTGGGTTGAGAAACTTTGAAATGTTTGTTTTCTCATATTCTTCACCAGTAATTCTCTAACTCTGCTTTGTGATGTTTTTCATAGTTAATGATAAATGTTAATGTGACTGTTATTGATTTATTGTCCACCAATTTTATGAGAAAGTTACCAGAGTTATTTTTATAAACATGTATTCATTTAAAAAAATAATTTAATTACTCTTGGATCTAAGAATTTTCCCTTTAAACTAAGAATTTTCATTTTATATTTTACAAAAGAGAATTGCATGTGTTAAAAAATAATAATAAACCAGCCCTAACTGGCTTGGCTCAGTGGATAGAGCGTCAGCCTTTGGACTGAAAGGTCCCAGGTTCGATTCCGGTCAAGGGCATGTACCTTGGCTGCCGGCATATTCCCAGTGGGGAGTGTGCAGGAGGCAGCTGATCGATGTTTCTAACTCTTTCCCTCTCCCTTCCTCTCTGTAAAAAATCAATAAAATATATTTTTAAAAAATAATTTAAAAAGTAAACCAAATTCTTCTAGGGTATATGTTACACACACACACACACACACAACTTAATTCCAATGAAAAGTTTTTGAGAAGCAAATTGGTTTTAAAAAATGCAAGGTTAGATCTCTACTCCCAGGAGAACGCTGTTTTTGGTGCATTTAGAAAAAATGCTGAAAATGATGCTTTCATTTGGACATTTCTCTATCTTATTTCCAAATTTTACTTATGTTTCATTATTTTGCTTTAGAATAAATATTAAGTAATATCAATTATTTGCTATTTGGTAACTGATTTGAAGGTTTAAAATCATAGCTTCTCTATGAAATAGACTGACTAATCTCAGAGGGAAAGGGGAGTGGGTGGGAAGAGATTAACCAAAGAATATATATGTATGTATGCATAACCCATGGGCACAGACAACAGTGTGGTGAAGACCTGCGGAGGAGGTGAGAGCAGGGAAGGAGAGGGGTGGGGAGGGGGGAGGGAAACATCTGTAATGCTCTTCAACAGCAAAGATAAAATTTCAAAATAATAATAAAAAGTAAAATAAAATCACATCTTCTCTCAAACCATTAGGCAAATTTTTAACTAAACAGATGGGCCTTAAGCTATTTTACAAAATGTGTATTTTACAAAATGGGAATAATTAGAGGTAAGTAATTACTGTAACCAGTGCTGTAGTTAGAAAGAAGTTTTTCATTTTGCAAAGCTGTCATATGACAGTGCTCCACATCTTGCACATGAATTTAAAAAAAACAATAATTTCAATTTGAATTACTGTCATTTATTGCATATAAAATTCTCTTTATAACACACTTTAATGCCATGTGCATCTGAATTTTCACATGAATCACATCTTCTCACTGTCCTTCTACAACGCTGAAATGTGTGAGTATACATATGAATTTCACTGAATATATTTAATCACTATGCTGCACTACACTCACATGTATAAAGTGTGCAATATTTCCCATTGGTGATTAATAACAAATAAATTGTTCTGAATTTTTTCAACTATTTATGCCAAACAAACCTTGTCCCTTTTTTGATTGCTTATTAATGTGTCATCAAATAGTATAGCAACACTCTAGTAGAAATATAAGGCAAGCCAAAAATATAATTTGAATTTTTCTAGTAGATACTTTAAAAGAATTAGTAAGAAATGGGTAAGATTAATATATAATAGTAATATATTTTCTTCAACAAACATATACTTAAAATATTATCATTTCAACATATAATCAATGTAAAAATTATTAATGAAATAATTCCCATTTCTCTTCATACTAAATCTTCAAAATCTGGTATTTTACACTTACAACATATCTCAATTTAGATACTAAGTCTTCATTTGAAATACCTCATCTGTACTTAGATTTCATAAAATTTACAGTTTAAAAAGTAGCTTTACATACCCCGGTTGTTCCCAACAAACTTGAAAGTGTTCTGGTATCTGAAACAAATACCAAAAAATAATTTTCTCTGAATATTTGCATCCACATTGAAAATAACTGATTTAACTTTTATGCAAAAGCATGCCTATTTAAAATAAATTAAATCTAAGTTAAATAAATTCACTAATTTTCAGGTCAACTTGATATTATTAACACTGAATTCAAAGGAATATTGCATAAGTCAAAAAACAACTCTAACTTTTTCAAAGAGGTAAATTGACCTCTTTTAAGTAAATTTTCATACTGTTGTCAATTATAATAAAACTTTTTGATATTTAATCATATAACAAAAATATATCAAATCATTACTGTTGATTTGTATTATGAAGAATTTCAATTTTGCCCTAACTGGTTTGGCTCAGTGGATAGAGCATCGGCCTGAGGACTGAAAGGTCCCAGGTTCAATTCCAGTCAAGGGCATGTACCTTGGTTGCAGGCACATCCCCAGTTGGGGGTGTGCAGGAGGCAGCTAGTCGATGTTTCTCTCTCATCGATGTTTCTAACTCTCTATCCCTCTCCCTTCCTCTCTGTAAAAAATCAATAAAATACATTAAAAAAAAGAATTTCAATTTTAACATAAATCTCCTCCTTGTAGAGCTACATTACAATAAATAAGCATTTTCCCCCTTAATGATATCTCCAAGTGTGACTCTTACAGGTATTATTTTCATTAACAGTAAACAAGTAGACTCCATTGTTATGACATTTTACAGAATTTCTGTTCACTCTAGCCTGAGGTGACACTACAATGCATTGGCCTGGAGTTGGAGACTCCTGTGTCACACTGCCCAGGTGGAGGCAGGCCCACTTTTCTACATGCAGCTTCATGTTAGATTGCTCCCTGGTGGCAAATTTGCAAAGCAAGGAGCCCAGGTAGTTGTCTTCAACTGGGCAAAGTAATGGATGACATTCACATCAGATTAATTTATCTTACTACTTGCTAATCTATTGTTTCACATTTCTTCTGTTTATTTTAAATTTTTAAACTTATCTGAAAGTCCCACTGTTTAAAACAGGCACTTTATCCAAATAAGACTATTAAATCACCTATCTATACTAATAAAAGGGTAATATGCTAATTAAACTGAATGTCTACCAGACATCCTTCTGGACATCCTTCTGGGGAAAGCCACAGTGGCAGGGGCCGAGACAGAGGTGGTTAGGGGTGATCAGGCCGGCAGAGGTGAGCAGGTAGGGGCAATCAGGCCAGCAGGGGAGAGTGATTAGGAGCAGTCAGGGCAGCAGAGGAGAGCTGTTAGGGGTGATTGGGCTGGCAGAGGAGAGCGGTTAGGGGTGATCAGGCAAGCTGGCAGAGAAGTTAGGGCTGATCAGGCAGGCAGAGTGGTAAGGGGCGATCAGGCAGGCAGGCAGGTGAGTGGTTAGGAGCCAGCAGTCCCAGATTGTGAGAGGGTGCAGGCCAGGCTGTGGGACCCTCCCCCATGCATGAATTGTGTGTACCAGGCCTTTAGTTTGAATATATTCTTATACTTTTTTTCAAAGCCAGCCAGAAATTTCTAGGGCTAAAATATTGCAATCAAGTCCTTCACTGAACCAGATCTCTAGGTCTCCTATAAAATAATGTAGACTTTAAGGTTTTGGTAAAAATGTTTATCTGGGCCCTAACCAGTTTTGCTCAGTGGCTAGAGCATCAGCCTGCAGACCCAAGGGTCTCAGGTTCGATTATGGTCAAGGGCATATACCTTGGTTGCAGGCACATCCCCAGTAGGGAGTGTGCAGGAGGCAGCTGATTGATGTTTCTCTCCCATTGATGTTTCTAACTCTCTATCCCTCTTTCTTCCTCTCTGTAAAAAATCAATAAAATATATTTTTTAAAAAGGTTTATCTTAACATGTAAGTTCACCACTATATTTCTAGGAATTTTTGGATAAGAATTAATAAGAAAACATATATCCACATATATAAGCTTGTACATATATTTTCAAAACAATATTGTTAATAATAGATAAAAAGAAGAAACACCCAAATGTCCATCAACTGCTAAATAAATAAATAAAATGTGGCATATTCATACAATTCAATATTATCTATCTATCTGTATATCTATATCTATATCTATATCTATATCTATCTATATCTATCTATATCTATCTATATCTATCTATATCTATCTATATCTATATCTATATCTATATCTATATCTATATCTATATCTATATATATATATATATATATATATATATATATATATATAAAGCCAGTGTCTGTGATGATCAGGATGACCAAATGACCAGTCACCATGAAGTGCATTGAGCACCTCTTGATCCCTCCCCTGAGGCCCACAGGCTCTGATCACAGCAAGGCAGGTGGCGGGTGAGCAGTGCTGCAAGCATGGCAGGGTGGTAGGTGGGTGAGTGGGGTGGCAGGTGGGTGGGCAGGGCTTGGAGCAGCGGCAGGCTACCTCACATGATGTCACACGTTGGGCTTCTAGTTTATCAATAAAAAGGAATGAAATACTACAACATGGATAAACCTTGAAAACATTACGCTAAGTGAAAGAAATCAGTCACAAAAGGCCATATAGTGTGTGTTTTAATTTGTATGAAAGGTCCGGAATAAGCAATTTCATAGAGACAAAACATACCTTAGTGGTTACCAGGGGCCAGGGGGAGAGGAGTGACTACTAATGGATATTAGGTTCATTTTGAGAGTGATAGAAATGTACTTGAATTAAATAGTAGTGATGCTTGCACAAATTTATGAATATACTAAAATCCACTGAATTGTATGCTTTAAATGGATGAATTTTATAGTATGTGGATTACATTTAAATAAATCTGTTATCAAATATATATTAAGAATTATTGAACAACTGACTTTAAAAAATACTTATAGTGTTTTTTCTACAGCCTTTATTAGTAGAAAACCTTCTGCCCTCAGAACACCCCACTCTGTCTTTACCAGTAAGCTACAGATCTAATTCACTTAGTGTAAAGCAAATTATCTTTGTGTCTTGAATGTTCTGGCTGGAGTAGTAAACAAAAAAATCTGGACTTCTATTCCAAAGTCTGTCACATAGGAGCTGTGTAACTTTGGACCAAGTCTGGCCCTCAATCAACTTACCTATAAAAATGACAATGGATTTCACGAACAGGATCAGGCACACTTAATAAATATTTGTTTCTCTGTATAATTCAGTGGAAGAGACATGATGATATGGAAGGACCCTGCCCTTCCTCTCTCCCAGGGAACAGTCAAGTACTGCTGGAGGAAATCCCTCAGCAGGTCATCGTCACAAACCTCATGTAAGAACTCAGCGCTGCCAGGAATCTTACTGCATTGCTCCAACTAGCTAACTCTCTCATTCCCAATGCAGGCGGTTTCAAACCTTTCTCACTCTCAAAAATATCCCAAACCCCCACCTCCAACTCTTCTTCCTTTTTTTGCATAAGGAAAAGAGAAGTCACCTGGTAGCCACTGTCTTACCTTCCCATGTCCAAATGCGTGAACTTGTCTAGATTCCATCTTCCTTTTTTCCTATTGCAAAAGAGGAAATGTGGAAGTCTTTGTGTTAGGCAATACATCCACTTGTGGTTTGGGAACCATCCCACCCACCTTCTGAGGAACCTGCCACCATTACTATTACCCCTTCTCTCTCCTAACAGCTTTTAAACTTGCCCAAGTCTCTCCTACTAACAAAAGAAAACACTGGACCCACAGGATTGCTGGTGTTTCTAGCTACCAGCTAATGTGGGGCTATACCATTAGACAGCAGTGGACCCATGATTTGTAATTCAGCTTTAAAATTATGTTTTTCTTGGCTATTGTCAAGTTTAAATTGGAAATTATTTGCACTTATCCACATTTTATGCATTGATATTTTATTCCTACTTTTATATGTTCCTCTTTCAAAGGTAATGTACAGTGTGACCATATTTTTGTGATTATTTTATTATTCTTTGTCATTATCACTGGGTTGTCAGCTCATTGGGACAGATTCTCAGTCTGTATCTTCAGTGTTGAGTACATAATAAGAGCTCAGTAAATATTTGTTGAAAAAATGAATGAAGGGATGAAATTCTCTGACACAGATCCAGCAAAGGACTATCAATCAGTTCATTTGAATAACTGGCTCATAGATGTTAAACATTTAAAAGTGTGTTATACATCATGACATCCAAATATGAGCACTGAAAATGTTTGATGTTTTTATTGAGGCCATGGAAGCAGGACTCTCAGAGGTGAAAAGTGAGCTACAGTCACGTGATGATCTCTTGAGAATTATAGAAATGGAACGACTGCAGTTGCACAGAGAATTATTAAAATTAGGAGAGTGCCAAAATGCTCAAGAAAATAAAAAAAGGTAATTCTTTATATTCGGCAGCCTGAGAGAAACTGCTCAGAATATACTGTTTGACTTTTTAAGAATTTTATATTTGAAACTAGAATTAAGTCTCTCTGTTTTGTATTAGCATGTTGTTAATTATTAGATATTAACAATAAAATTAATGCTTATTTTATCTTCAAAAATAAAACCTAGAAAAATATATCATGTTCTGGTTTATGGATACTTATGTGTTATACTAAGTCAGAAATTTTCTTAGGACTTTTATTTTTCAGCATGTTATTAAAACAATACTATAAAGCTGATATTTAATTATATGTAAATATAAATAAGATTTATTTCATATTTTTGAAATGCCTTTAGTTTGATTGCCTATAAACTTAACTTTTTCACCTATAAATATTGTATTTAATTTTGTTTCCACACTCATTACCTTATCAGTTCCATTTCAGGGTTATATTAGAAATACTTTTTCGCTTTTAAAATCAGACAGATATTGCATATGCCATAACCACAAAGGAAATAGACTGTTGGAGATTATTAAATATTTATGCTTATGAATAGACAGTGTGATGGTTCCAACCATTCATTGATGTTCTAATTCTCATTTGAACTTGAATCCTTCTCAATTCTGAAGGCTATTGCCAGACTAATGATAGGATTTTAAAAACTGAATAGCCAATGGTGAGGGATATTTTATTGAAAGATGATTACATTGTTTTAAAGGTAACAATTATTTCTTCAAAGTTGTGCTACTTGCCTGCCTGAGGTCTTCCCTTTACAAAAATGGAAAATTAAGATTTTTAAAAATGACCTATTGTATGTCTCACCAAGGATGGTAGAATGCCTCCTATTAGGCGGTCAGCATTATTGAGTGCTCTGTATACAAGTTATGTATCATCATCACCAATCACTAATAAATCTATTGGAAATATATTATGTGCAAGGCACTGTTCCAGTTTAGTGAATTGGTGAGAAATGTCTTCACACAAGGAATGTGCATGCCTAAAAACATAAATTTCCTAGAACAGCAAACTGCTCAACCATGTCTCATGTTTTTGTGAAGTGGCACTATCTTACAGGCCAGTGCTAAATTCCACACACACCCAACATCCCTTCAATTCATGATTTAAGCTAAAATCTTGCAATTATTCATATATTTGGCCAATACAACTCTTTTGTTATGTGTAGTTGCCATTCTCTATTTATGTTGGTATTTATTTTGGTCTCTAAACTACATCTTTCTTATTTGGATCGTATTACTCAGTTCTAGTATTCTGAGAGTGATGAACAATTATTTAACTTTCACAACTTCTATTTTATTTTAGACTTTGAGCATAGTCTTCTCAGCCTTCATCTTTCCCTTTGAAAGTTTCTAATCCTAATTTGTTCTCTTGTGAATGTGGTCCTGCCCTTTATATTATTTCAGTTTCTTTCATTTGGACTCTGTTTCTTCTTTATAGTTGTGTTAAGGTGAAGCAGCCCCTGAGAGTAGACATACAATCCTATATAATAAAGAGGGAATATGCAAATTGACCATCACTCTGGTCAATTTGCACCCACAGCTGAGGCTAAGTTCCCATAATGAGCCTTAAGGAGCAATCAGCAGGGACCTGAGGCTGCGGACCCACCCTCCTCCTGCATGGGGCTTGACAGGAGACCTCAGGCTGCTCCCCCCACCCTGGCACCAGGCCAGAGGAACTCAAGCTGCACCCTCTTCCCTGATGCCAGGCAGGGGGACCTCAGGCCATGCCTCCCACCCCAGCACCAGGCCAGGGGACCTCAGGCTGTGCCCCCTGCCCCGGTGCCAGGCTGTGGAATCACAGGCCACTCCCTCTGCCAAGCAGGGCTTGATGAAGGACCTCAGGCCATGCGCCCCCTGCCCTGGCACCCAGGGACCTGAGGCTGTACCCCCCACCTGGCAGGGCTTGACAGGGTGGGACCGGCCGGGTCTGGATCTAGCCCAATGAAGGGGGGCCATCCAGGTTTGGGTCTCGAGAGATTTTGAGGTGCATGTGGGTAGTTGAAGACTTAACTCTGGGTTCCATGGTGCACCCCAGACTCTGACAGGAGGAAGATTTTCATATATGTTTTACTAATTTTCTTTAATCTCTGACACTTCTATTATAGAGAAAGGGCAAATATTAAAATATTTCCTCTAATTAAACCCCTTTTAGTGTGCACGAATTTCATGCACTGGGCCACTAGTAGTTTTATAGAAGTAGCATTGTAATGTTTTTATGCATGATCAGAACTCTTCTCAATAACGCTAAGATTTTGTTAGCTTTTTCTTTTTTTCAGTTGTTGAAGCACCTTGGGCTGATATGTTCTGAGAGTTATTAAAAATATTTCCACCCTAGCCGGTTTGGCTCTGTGGATAGAGCGTCGGCCTGCGGACTGAAAGGTCCCAGATTTGATTCCGGTCAGGGGCATGTACCTTGGTTGCGGGCACATCGGGGGTGTGCAGGAGGCAGCTGGTCAATATTTCTCTCTCATCAATGTTTCTGATTCTCTATCCCTCTCCCTTCCTCTCTGTAAAAAATTAATAAAATATATTTTAAAAAATATTTCCAACACTCCTTTCCTATGTGACAAATGATAGTTCCCTTATATATTTATATTCTACATTAGCATGACTATTGTTCTGTTCTATGAACTTGTCCACATTGAAGTTTGATATTTGTTCTCTTCACTCAAATTTATAAGATCATCATGAGGATTTTACCATTTAGTTTAGCATTCCACTCTCTGAAACTGCTGAGGAAGAATTGAAAAAAGAAAAATTCATTTTCAAAAGAAATTTGAAAATCACAGCAAATAAGAAAATATTAAGATTGATCTTGAAATAACATTTTAGGAGAATACTTGGTAAAATGCTCCCGATACTTTACTGAGTGAAAAATACTAGTAAAAGAAGACTGAAAAATAATATGTACAGTACATTCTAATTGTATGGGAAATGTGTATGTATGTATACACATGCATAGCCAAAAAAAGAAATATACACAAAAATGCTGACAATGTTTTTTCCTGGAGGATATTATACCAGCAAATATACTCCATATTCTGTTTTCTCCTCTTAACATATACAGGATGTCCCCAAAAATTGTATATCTACTTTGAATAATTATTAATTCCAATGGGTTAAATCTGAAAAGAAAGAAACATCAATTGAGCTATCAGTGTTAAATGTGTATACATTTTTTGGACACTCTGTATATTTGATTTAAAAAACACACATCCAGTCTAGATACATGTATCTCAAGGATATCACTGTTAATTTGCACCTTTTAAAATATCCCTTTATTTTTAATCTATTGGTTAGTTATTTTTCTCAGATTTTGTTTTGGTTATGTGATTTAAATTTTTGTCCTGTGGACCCTTTTACAAAGTTCTTTGGAAATCTAAAATTGTACAAGTGGGTACATTTCTCAGAACCCTGGACTCTACCAGGTTAGTCAGGCAATAGAACGCACACTGCTTTCCTCACCTACTTTTCTTTATTTGTTCTGCTTTAATGATTTTATTTTACCAACTTCCCTGATGTACACATTACCTGCTTATCTACTCCAAGCTTCCTGTGGAAATTGTACTTTTTATACTAATTCTCGCTTTTGCTCTCTATATCCGTATGTTGTTGCAATTCCATTATAAATGGAACAGCCAAATAATAGATGTAGTTGAGCTCTCTCTGAGTAGCCTGTCAGACTCAATCATTTGAGAACACTTTTATGGAGTGGTTTCTCGCTCAGATTCCTACTGACACAGTTTCTTTCCATGCTGTAGAAGCAACTCAGGTGCATTTCCTTTTCTGATGGTCCTCAAGCTATTTTATTATAGGAGACAGGCTTTTCTTCTCATCCAAAAATCTTATCTCTGTATGCAAACCAAGTATTCTGCTAATTTGTAACACATAATTAGAATTCCATATTAATTGCTAGCTGGGTTTTCTTTTCCCCAGCTAAAAACATTTGCACTCAGTTAAATATGTAAGTACTTATGAGATCTGAATGTTTTGTAACTTGCAATTTCTGTACCTAGAAATGTTTCCAATAAACTAATAATGTATCTGTGATGGTCTAAATTAACAACATAACACTAACAATTTATCAAGTTAGCTTAATGTTTACTCCTTTGGATTTGTAGGCTTGAATCATCTTACTCACCTTCTATTAACGAATCAGAAAGGAAAAGGAAAGAAATGTTTTCACTGGCCCCAGATCAACCAAATCATGAGAAAGAACTGACTAAGGTATGGAAATAATGAGCTCCGTTCTTCCAGGCAGTCTTTCCCTGCAAGGACACGTGGGGGGGCGGGAGGGGGGTGCCTTCCTTCTCATTCCCTTCTTTTTCCTTCTATATTCTTCTCCAAGCTGCTAACTGTGCTGCTGTAAGACCCATAAACGCTAGGACATCACTCTGCCACGGGAGACTGTCTGTGAAATGTGGAGGGCCTGTAGCTCCATGAGAGGGAGCTTATAGCAAGAAGTATGAGACCACAGATGGGTATCAGCCACGTGTTAGTGAATAAGCGTGGGAGTTGTGTATGCAAGTTGCTCAGGGTCCCCGTTTCCAGGATGGGGATGGGATCATTAGTACACACCTCCTAAGGTTGCGATGAGGCTCCAAGGAGCTACTTAAATAGCACTTACCAGGTGCCAGGAGCTGTTCTAAAGGGTTAACAAATCCTAATTCATTTATTTCTCACAACCATCCTATAAGGTATGTACTACTATTGTTCTCTTTTAATATTTGAGGAAGCTAAGGCTAGGTCATTTTTCCCAATATTGTATGACTAATCTGGCAGAGGCCAGATTGGAATCCAGGTGATCTGGCTCAGAGTTCATACTCTTCCCCTAAGTTAAAATCCATAAAATAATAATACATGCGAAGTGCTTAGAACAGGGCCTGCCTAACGCAGAGGAGATAACCTGGTAGACACTGGCTGCTATTGCTACAGGTTACAGCCACATTTTGTCCCTGAGCACCTACCATGTGCCAAGTGCTCTCCCAGGAGCTAGAAATACAAGGATGAACAAGACCTGGGCGCGTGGTTCTTACCTCCTACAAAACGTATATTCTCTTCTCCCTCTAGAAAAATCCAGCAATGGCATCTTCCATGACTTTATCACAGCGACTCACTCCTCTGGTTCTTTAGGTTTGACGATCCCACAGAATACCTAGTGCTGTATAATCTAAACAATTGCTGAAAGAAGGGAAAACCTGGGTGTAGTTTTGAATTACCAGCACAGTGCCGGCCACACAATAAGTGAAAATAACTATTAGAGAATTCATTAATGTTAAGGCTCAGATCTCCCATCATTGTATGGGGTCATAACTTCAATTATTGTTTGTATATACTCAATAAACATTCACTGAGCATCTAGTAGGACTACTAGCTATTCTGCTTATTTCTGTGGGGAATATAATGATGTGAACAATAAATCCTGTCTCCCAGAGGGTTGACTGTGAGGCAACTATGATGTGTAGGAAAGGTGATGTGACTTAATGACCGTTTTCCTTCTATTTTTCACATATTCCGATAAAACCGATTTTACTGGCATGTAAAGCTATAACTTAAAAACATTGTTCCTTCTGGCGTCTCCAGTGGATACATTATGATGAAATGCTGATTAAAGCCACCTAACGCGTAGTTACACTGTCCTTGACCTTGTCGATCTAGAGAGAGTAATGAAACTTGGAGTAATAGAAGGATTATGCTGATTTTACACTGTTTTGAGATGGAAGGAGAGAACACAAGGCACAAATCTCCTCATAGGCCTGGGAGACCCGTAGACAATGCGCTGCTGTGCAGAAAAGGTAGCAGAGGAGTTGTGTATAAATAGCGAGAGCTTCCGGGGAGGGATTGTGGGGAGCACTTTCATTCTCTAGTAATAAAACCACAAGGGCACACATCATGTATCTTCACTTTTTAACATAGAACTCGTCTTAGGCATTTATTTGTGATGAAATTGGCATTTTTAATGAAGCCAAAAATTATTTATAGCTAGGCAAGTTAATCTCATTTAGAAGGGTGTTTTGCAGGACAGCGTGTTGTTTTAATAACTAAGTGGGAAAAGCAGTTTACTCTGTTTTCACTATAGCATACTCATTTTCTAACATTAAAACAACAACTACATATGAACCACACCACAGGGATGCAAGCAGCAAAATTCAGACTGGGACCGACGACAGGACAACCTTGTTAAAAAGATTATAAGGAACAGCCTGGAGAGAGAAGATTGGAGATGAAAGGAGACTTGTAACACTGTCCTCAGGACGAGGCACCTGTACTTCACTTTCCTCGTCTCCCTTGCTCCTGGGAGTGGGATAACAGACTCAGTTAGTTCCTTGCCCTCTGAGTCTTTTTCTTTTCTATCTGTTAAACGATGAGGTTGGACCCTGTGTTTTCTAAGGTCACGTCCAGCTCTGAAATTCTGAAAGCCTTAGGGATAAGAATAGAGTCATTTCAGGGCGGGCAGCACAGCCTGGGGCTGGATCAGGTTTGCCTGCGAGACATGCCTCCTCTCCACATCAGGGCATCCCACGCCATCTCTCCCTCCGTGTGTGAACCACCTTCCAGGGTTCCGCTCCCAGAGGGTCCACA
>PVJC01020879.1:22500-28806 GCA_004026665.1 Murina feae
TATTTACTAAACATTGACTCAATGTACAGCATGGTTCATGGGGGAAAAACAGCAATTATAACATTCTGCTGTTAAAACTCTGCAAGTAACTTCCAAATCCTCCCTTCCTCTCTCCTTTCCTCTCTCACTCCCTTCTTTCCTATTTATTTTGAAACTAGAGGCCCGGTGCAGGAAGATTCATGCATGGGGGATGTGTCCCTCAGCCCCACCTGTGCTCTCTCCAATCTGGGAGTTTCTGTCTTTGCCATCATATGAGCGAATTGTCTGAGAGACCCCCAACCCAGTTTGGTTTGTTGCTCACAGAATAATACAGGCTTTTTTTTTCTTTGCTTCATTGGTGGCGATTTCCTGGAAGTTTTAGGATATCTTCCCTTTAAGTTTTCCTAGACACTCTGATTTTATGTCTCTCACTTTTGCTTTCCCTCCATCCCTCACCACAACAGTAACTTGCTCCAGGCTCACTTTGCTCTAGTGTCTGGGAGATCCGTCTGCCACCAGAACTATGATTCCCAGCATTCCTGGTGCTCCCTGTGCTCTTGGCTTCCTCTTCCTCAGTCCTGGGGCTGCCATCAGAACTACTACTCCCAGAATTCCTAGTGCTCCCCACACTCTTGGTTTTCCCTTCCTGCTCTGTCTCCATCCCATGGCCTCTCACTCTGCCAAGTCCCCCTAGCCACCAGCTCTCCTGCTCTGCTCGCCTCCCTGTGCCTGTGCATGCAAATTAACCCACTGTCTTTGTCAGGTTAATTTGCATACTCACTGCTGATTGGCTGGTGGACATCGCAGAGGCATGGTCAATTTACATGTTTCTCTTTTATTATATAGGATTCCCTTAATCCCTTAGTCATCATGAAATAGATAACCTGCTATTCCAAACATAGGATTTATCTGCCTTTTTTTTTTTTTTCCTCCAAGTCTACAGGATTTGAGAGTCCCATTCAATAACTTTCAAGGCATTTAAGGGTCACTTCAGAAATAGCATGGCTACTTAAACCTGTGTATTATAAAAACAAGAAAAGATTCAGGCTCTGGCCAATTATAACTGATTAATTTGTACAATACACAGGAAAACAGCATGGATGGGAAGTAGCATTGCTTGTACCTGAAATATTTGACACATGTTAGCAGTGATCTGGGTCATTGAATTATGAATTTTTACTTTCACCATTATATTCTTATATTTTTTTAGGCTTTGTCAGGGGGAATATATTTTGTAATTTACAGAAGTAAGTGTTTTTAAGAGAATTGTTTTATATAGAAATGAGTCCTAGATAAATAAAAAGGTAAATATTGTGTTCTAAGTATTGTCAAGTAGGAAGAAATCTGAGGAAAAATTAAATTAGGAAACAAAATGAAGTAGCCACCCAAAAAAAAGGAACATTGGCAAAAATATCAGAATGAACAAAATTAACCATGAAAGTCGTATTTGCATATTGTAAAAATGAATCAGGTAGTGAAGATGTTTAAGGGACAGTTATTCAAACATTTTTTTTAAATTTGTGATTTTCAGGTGGTAATTTTCATACAATAGAAAATAGCCGTGAGGAAAGGAGCTTGAGACTTGGAAAGAAACATGTAAATGAATCATTATTCTAAGTTATCTATTTTTAGCTTAGCACTGATCAGAAAAGGAGTGGAAAGTG
The DNA here is from genome assembly GCA_004026665.1 of Murina feae. Lineage (NCBI taxonomy): Eukaryota > Metazoa > Chordata > Mammalia > Chiroptera > Vespertilionidae > Murina > Murina feae. Next base: position 24,144 of record PVJC01020879.1, read on the forward strand.
GGGCTTGCCAAATGCAGGCGAACCAAATGAGAATTCCTGATTTATGATAATCATGCCGAAGAAGTGTTCCCTTCACTCCACTTGGGAAATACTCATATTAACAATGTAAAATTAATTGTAATAGAATCATGAGCTTTCATGATGAAGTTTACATTCACTTTTACCTACTAATCTCCTTTCAGGTCTCAGATATGAAATATAAAGCTGTCAGGACTGAAAACACACATCTAAAAGGAATGATGGGAGATTTAGACCCTGGACGGTACATGGTAATATGATGAAATTATTCAGTAAATTGAACAGAAACGACTTGATTGGTCAGAGTTTTCTCAGACTACTTGCTGAGCACTTCCTGCAAGGTGGCAAATGTCTTGCACATCTATTGAACTTACTTTTATCTTCAGGCTAAAATAGTTAAATGTCTGGCTTCTCCCTTATTCTTTTCTTGGATTGGGCTCAATTTTGATCATTTCCTCAAACTTCCTTGCTTTTTATCTTGCTGTTGCCTCTGAAATCCTACATCCTATATGGCCTGACTCAAGCATCAGTCTTCCCCTTAAAGAAGCCACCCCTAAAATTTCAGTCAGAATGAATTTCCATCCAAAATCGGTTTGTGTTTTGGTCTGACTTGTTTTGAAGTTTCTCACTTCCCCACTGGATGGTGAATAGGAACCATGACTTATTAACATGTGTATCACCATCACTTCACAGCATCAGGAGTATAGAAAATGCTCACGGAATGTTGGTTGCATAAAAAGTGAACAATTGAGAATTGATCTTGTGATTTTAACCAATTGCTCCACAGGTTTACACAAGGCAACTTAAATAGTCTCTGTGTCTTTCAATTCAACTGTTTAATATAACAATTGAGGGATGGTTTTTATATGTAAACTAGAGGCCTGGTGCACGAAATTTGGGGGGGGGGGGCAGGGTTGTCCCTCAGCCCAGCCTGCACCCTCTCCAATCTGGGACCCCTCAGGGGATGTCCGACTGCCAGTTTAAACATCTCTCTCATAATCCAGGACTGCTGGCTCCCAACCACTTGCCTGCCTGCCTGCCTGATTGCCCTTAACCACTCCCCTGACAGCCTGATTGATACCTAACTGCTCCCTTGATGGCCAAATCACCCTCAACTGCCCTCCCCTACTGGCCCGGTTCCCCCCAACCACCTTCTCCTGCTGGCCTGGTCACCCCTAACTACCTTCCCATGCCAGCCTGGTTGCCCCTAATTGCCCTCCCCTGAAGGCCTGGTCACCCACAACTGCCCTCCCCTGCTGGCCTGGTCGCACCATGCAGCCTGTTCGATCATCTATTCAGTTGCAATGGTCACTTAGGCTTTTATATATATAGATAGGATAATGCTTATTTATTGAACTAATGAAATATCATTGTTTTTTACCACTAATTTGCTCTAAAGGAAAATTCTGAAATGAAATATTTTTCTACTGTTTAGGGAAGGGGGAAGATAAGAGATGAGTATGGTAATTGCTTAACCTGGCCTCAGTTTCCTCAGTTGTGAAATGAGGAAGTTGGGTTAAGCATTGCCCACAGTCCCTTCTTAAGGTGCTGTATTTTTGTAGTAGTAGGTATTTGTTCTCATAATAAATAGTCCATTTTCTAACATCAAAGAGTAGATGCATTCTGGAAGCATTTACCGCCCCCCTCTTTGGGTCTGGTTATGGGTCCTGTGATTAGAGTACTATAGATGGATAAAAAGCAAAGTGTGTGTGGTTCCCCTAGCTATTACATACAATCTTCATGATACCCAGGACTTTTATTTCTAAACACTGGACACACAACAAGTTAAACTGTACCTTACCCCCATGAATGTTGTTTTTTTTCTTTCACAAAAAATTTTAAAAAATGTCTTCAAGCCCTCACTGAGCCTGCTTCACTCTGACTCCTGTAGGCATTTATCTCCATTTCTTTATTTGTGTTTGGTTTTTCTAAATGAAATAAAGCAAAGAAGAGGTTAATTATTCTATCACCAGTCATAGTTTCTACGCCTGAGAGATCCAGAGTAATATTCTATAGCGTTTTCTTTGATCATGCACACATATACAGGGGATGAGTCAAGTGTTCTTTTACAGAAATAAATGTATACTATACATTATTCTGCCTTTTGACTATATATCATAAACATCTCTATAAGATAGTAGAAAAACATCTTTTGATTTTTCCTAATTTCTAAGGAAAAAATATGTATTTGAAAAATATATAATTTTAATAAAGTGAATCATAATTTACATACTCGTGATTTTAGTGCAGTCTTCTTTCTTGCTTCTCCCTTTCTCCTTCCATGTCTCTATGCCACCTCATACTCCACCTACCAGATAACACATGTTAACTCTTCAGTAGGTATTATTTTTTACTTTTTCATATATATGAATTCATATAGGTGTGTAAATATATATACATACATACATATACCTATATAGGGTTTTCAACATTTTTTAAAAATTGGATTACATTACACATATTTTTCTGTGTCTTGTTTTTGTTCACTCAACAGTAATGTCCCTTGCAAATCCTTACTGGTTTAGATCTGTGTCATTCTATATAACAGCTTAATAACATCCCATGATGGGAATGCATCAACATTTATTCAACTATTTTTCAGAATTAATTCGTTCATAATTAATTCAAATCTGTTTCTGTTTTTGCACAAATAATACTGTAAAAAAATCCTTATGCATATATCTTGAAATAATTCCATAAAAATGGAATTGCTGATTCAAAGGATGTGCATGTTTTAATTTTAAAACGTATTTGCCCAGCTGGCATGACTCAGTGATGGAGTGTCAACCTATGAACCAAGGGGTCATGATACCATTTCTGGTCAGGGCACATCCCTGGGTTGTGGACTCAGTCCCTAGTGGGGGGCGTGTAGGAGGCAACCAATCAATGATTCTCTCTCATCATTAATGTTTCTGTCTCTCTCTCTCCCTTTTCCTTCCTCTCTGAAAAAAATAAAAATACATTTAAAATATTTTGTTTTCAGATCATATTTTTACCTTTTTCTTTCATCCTTGCCAGCAGTATATGTTATAGCTCGTTTAAATTTTTGTCAGTCTGATTGGTATAAAGTGATTTCTCCATAGAACTTTCATTTGCATTTCAGTGTGCATATTTTTTTATATTTGTTTGGCAATGTACTGTAAATTAATTATAGTCTTTGCTCATTTTTCTGTTGGGCTGTCTTATTCTTGTCAATTTATAGTAGCACTTTTCTAAATGTATTTTGTAAGTTTTTTTTACAAATCCTTTTGCCATACAAAAAGTTTTAAACTTTTATTTATCACATATGTTATCTTTTTGTTTATAACTTCTGAATTTCCTTCCTTGAATAACAAGGTTCTTCCAATGACTACACAGTATCTACATTTTTCATCTAAGTCTTTAATCCATTTTAATTGTAATTTTGCATGTGACAGAAAACAGAAACCCAATTTTGATTTTTATATCAATGTGAATTTCAGTTTATCTAGTTTCTCCTGGTAACTTCTTGCTGGATTCTGTTTGGAATTAAGTTTATATATTAATGGTTAAAGAACTGGTATTTTTATGATAGTATATTTTCCCATCCAAGAATATGACATGGTGAGAGAACCAAGATGGCGGCATAAGGTATATACCTGAATGCGCAGCCTCCCACAAATATTAAAAAATACAACAATAAACCTAAACAACCATACTCCAGAACCAAGGGAGTGGATGCGTTACAACTAGAAGAGAAGGAGCCCATCGAGACTGAATCGAAGTTCTCATTCTCGGCGCCAAAATAAAAAGGTAGGGACGCACGGGGCAGCTGCGGCAGTGGCGGGAAAGGGCGGCGGCGGTGGCGGCAGCACAGTTTACAAGCTCCGGGGTCGCACTGAATGCTGTGCGGGCAGTCTGGCAACGGGGCAGAAGATGACTGTTGCGTTCTAGCAGAACTGTTTGCAGCTTTCCCAGACATGGGACTCGGGTGCGCAGACGCCAGGGTGTGGAATAGCGCCACAGAGCTGGCTGAGTGGCAGCCACCACAGGTTACTCCGCCCCAGTGACTCTGAGACCCCGCCCCAAGCTGCGCGCCTGCCTGCCTACAGCCAAATTAACAGACTGCAGCTGCGACAGAAAACGCCACTTCACCAGCCAAAATGCGGAGACAAAGAAACAGATCACAAATGACAGAAACGGAGGAAAGCAAACGACTGGATATAGAGTTCAAAACCACAGTTATAAAGCTACTCAAAAATCTTCTACAAACCTCCGAGGAACTGAGACCTTCAAGGAACTTAATGAGAATACCAAAAAAATGGCAAAGGACCAATCAGAAATTAAGCAAACACTGGCTGAAATAAAGAATAATATACAGAAATCCAACAGCAGACCAGAGGACCGCAAGAATCAAGTCAAAGTTATGAAATACCAGGAACCAAAAAACAGGCAACCAGGAATCCAAAAATATGAATATAGTGTAAGGAGCCTCTGGGACAACTTTAAGTGTACCAACATCAGAATTATAGGGGTACCTGAAGAAGAGAGAGAGCAAGATATTGAAAGCCTATTTGAAGAAATAATGATAGAAAACTTCCCACACCTGGTGAAAGAAATGGACTTACAAGTCCAGGAGGCACAGAGAACCCCAAACAAAAGGAATCCAAGGAGGAACACACCAAGA
>PVJC01020880.1:0-28747 GCA_004026665.1 Murina feae
GCAGGGAGAGTGTGGGCTGGGAGAGTGTGGGCTGGGAGAGTGTGAGATCTGGGAGAGTGTGGGCTGGGAGAGTGTGAGCTGGGAGAGTGTGAGCCGGGAGAGTGTGAACTAGGAGAGTGCGAGCCAGGAAGGGAGCTGCCCCACCATTTGCATAGTTGGAAAACCGAGTTTGGGGAGGGGTAGAATCCTCCAACTGTCAGCGTTTCCCTCTTTGCTAATCCCGAGGGAGAGGGACGTGGGGCCCAAGCAAATTGACAGGACAACCCCTGAATTTGGAAGGTGCCTGCTGTGCCCCCTCCTGCCTCGGGCGGGCGCTCTCTGACTAGCACTCGCAGGGCACTCATGCTCTCGCCCAGGGCCTGCGGGTTCCGATGTGGAGCGGCTGGTTCACCGGCGCCTTCCTCTCCCCGGCAGTGCTGGTGAAGGGGCAGGTGACCACCAAGTACTACCGGTTCCTGGCCAAGCAGGGCGGCTGGGTCTGGGTGCAGAGCTATGCGACCATCGTGCACAACAGCCGCTCGTCCAGGCCGCACTGCATCGTCAGCGTCAACTACGTTCTTACGTGAGTGCAAATCGGGGACTGCCCCTCCCGCGTCGGGTCTCCGGGGGCGCAGTGGGGGGCGCCCCGGGGAGTGGGGCCTGGGGAGCGCCGCCTGCGTCGGGAGGCGGCGGCTTGAGCACGTTCATCTTTACGAGGAGGCTTCCTTTCCTCATATGACTTAGGAGTTTTCCACCCACAGTCCATATCTGCGCTCTCTTTCTCTCTCAATCTTTTAAGGGAACTCTGCATTAAATAAAACTTAATGCGGCAGGAAGACAAAGCGAGAGAGGAAAGGGGTCGGGCGTACGGAGCCATTTACGGATAACGAACTGGACATCTGTTTCACTTTCTCAAATCTGGGTTTGAAGTTCTTAATTTTAACCAGAATCTCCAATCCAAGTTACGAGTTCAGAGAGAGTGATTTCCCCCCTGAACCCTAAAGGGGAGTTAGGTGACCGGGAGGGTCTGACTTTAACCTCCGCGAAGCAAAGGGACCAGCTCACGCTGCAAGTCCCGGCGGACGCCCAGGCCCCGCATCCCGGCGAGGGGGCCGCTCGCAGCGCGACCTGCGGTGCTGCTGGCGGGCGGGCCGGCAGCGGGTTTGAGCATTATTCTGTCCAGAGCAATCACCTCGTGTGGCCCTGCAGGCGGGGCACATGGTCTGCTGTGCGGCTGGTGAAGGAAGCACGTTCTGTATCATGTTTGTGAAAGTCAAAAGGCCGACGCTTTTATGAAGAAACCTTTGTGTGCGCAGTTGCTCTTCCTTTTCTTTCTTTCTTTGTTTTTTTTTTTTTGGTGGAGGTTGTATTTTAGGGTACCTCAGGAGGAGTTATTTGTTTGGACTAGTTGATACACCAGGTGCTTAGTAGAAATGCTAGTTTGACACTAGGAAGTTGCTTAACTGGTGCTTTTTGGAATCAGACTATAGACGATAAGGACTTGATTAAACTCCACATTCTTTTAAATTGCCGATTAAAAATGTATTATGCTTGGCACTAAGGCTATTTAATTTGTGCCTGCTTGATAAGAAAATTTAAACAATAGACTTGGAAAATGAATTCAGTTTAGATGAAAATTCAGTACTTAAGAACAACGTGGTTACTAAGAATTGTTTTATTTTTCCATGTTAGTACATAGTGCTAACATAAATACTATTAGGTTTTTGTAATAGCACAAAGGCTGTGTATTTTAATACAGAGCATAAAACAATAACTATTTGGGTATCATGAAATAAATCATCTATTTTATGAATGCAGCTTTTCATGTTATTGAGATAAGCATAAGAGAAAACGGCAAATCATAATTCATAAAATAAGCCACTCTGTGAAGCATAAGTATTCGAGAGTGAAAAATTATGTCTGCTTACCACAGAGAGGAAATGGACGTTCTTTAAGAAGGTGCTTTGTCCGTCTGAGACATCACAAGCATTGTACATACACTCTGTTCTTTGGTGGGTGCCTGTGGTTAGTAATCATTTTTTATCAAACAGCAGGCTACATCGTCACACAGACCCATATAAATGATCAGAATGCAAGGTAGACCTCCCAATGGGTAAAGTTAATTTATGTTTGGAATCATTTTGGAATATTCTGTTTTGTTTTCCAGCGCATAAGTGTATTTTCTGTCTGCTGTTGACTCTGTCATTCTTCACTTTACACACTTCTCCAGAGCTGCAGGATTAGGCTACCAACTTTACATCAGATTAAAAAGATGTAATGAGGATAAATGATTTACAGAAGGAAAAATAGTGGGCACACGTTTTTTTCTGAATGTTTTATGCCTCTAAATGAAAATAGAAATAAACACAGAGGCACACAAGATGAAAAGCTGAAATGGATTACCCTTTTATGAGTCTCAGCTCCAAATCTTTGCATAAAAATTCTTAGGACAATATTTATAGCTGCAAATGTGGGAACTGCCTTAGATAAAATGTCATCGAGTGGCTCCATGTGTGTGTTGACAGGATTTTCATAATGAACAGGTTGCAGTTTGTTTGATGTGCATATCACATATCTGGCTGGAAGTTACTAATTTCCATTGTTGTAGCAAATTAAATAGATGACTATTGATTCTCTATGGTAGCAGCAAACTATGGCATACATTTGTTTTCAGGGCTAGTTCTCAGGCCTGAGAATGATAAGTAAATTCTTTCCAAATACACTACCTCAAACAATGTACTTAAAGAACCACAAGCCCCGCCCCCCAAATAATTTTATAGACCAGATGTTTTCCAAATTTAGACATTTTAATAGCATACATTTTGAAGGGATTTTTCATGTCATGAAAGTAGAGAGAATTTTAAATAAGCATTTGTCAAATGAAAGTGTGACATTTTGGTGGAAGCTGCATTCATAAGAAGCCCATATTTTAAATTCCTGATGCTAAATTGATGACAATATTACAGATGTCCTGACTTTGCACCCTCTTTGCCCCCCTCCACCCAGTCTCTGCCCCACACCAGGGCTTCACCACACTATTGTCTGTGTCCCTAGGCTATGCATATATACATTAGATATACATAGAAAAATTAATCATCATTATCTAACAAAAGGAATAATGAACAGAAATATTTAGTAACCTTGTTTTAATCAGCAGCTACAACAGCAAATAAAGGAATTTTAGAGGTAGGTGTTGTATGCCCTGATGTCTTACTGGCTTCTGTGTGACCACCATACAGATTCTTGGTGTTCTTAAATTCTGGGGAAGAGAGCAGTAGGACACTACGATTGAATTTTTAAAATTCTCCTAGAGTTTCTCTGGGTCCTTGAGGTTCCCTGAGGCTTCTATAGCCTTCATTAAAACGTAACCCCTCCCATGCCACCAAACCAACTACCTCACCCCCAAACCCATTAAAAACCACATACCAAAAAAGACACTGAACAGTTCATGATTTTCCATAAGACAAACATGCCTTATTAGCTTTGTGTGCCACATTAAAAAATATCTTACAAATTTTGGTGCTCACAGGCTTTGAAAAATAAGTGTTAAGTATGATAGGCCCTGCTCCCTAATTATCTTCAAGAAGATAGGTTAATGGAGTTGGGTCTAGTAACAATGAATGTTGGGGAATGTCTAGAATAATATGGAGAGAAAAGCATACTGTATAAAACCTAAGTAAGTTTCTTGCATTCATATTTTCTTTCGTTTGTTTAATCAATAGTAAGTATTAATTCCAACTCAAATAGAAAACATTATTACTTAGTGTGAAGAAAATTGAAAATGTGAAACATCCAATAAACCATGGCAAGGAATTTCTAGAAAAGTGAAAAGCCTTGATTCTCTTTGTGTTTTTAAACTTTATATGTTTTTAAAATAACACTTTAAAATATACTTTTAAGGATAAACCAAGGAGGTGTAAAATTTTTTAAGTATTAAAAAATATTTTCCAAAAATACAAAAAATTGTAAGAATAGTATAATGAATATTTGTACACACATTATCTATAATATAAACGATATTTGTTTTAAGTATCAAAATTTTCTCTACTTATATGTGTCTATTTGTATGTGATTTTTTTCTCCATAGAATCATTCCAAAGTAAGCTACAAATATTATGATGCTTTATTCTTTTTAATTTTATTTTAAAAACCACATTTTTATTGATTTCAGAAGGAAGGGAGAGGGAGAGAGTGATAGAAACATCAATGATGAGAAAGAATCATTGATCTGCTGCCTCCTGCACACCCCACACTGGAGATTGAACCCACAACCTGGTATATGCCCTGATCAGGAATTGAACCATGACCTCCTGGTTCATAGGTCAACGCTCAACCACTGACCCATGCTAGCCATACTTCTTCTCTTTTTTTTTTTCTACTTTAAACACATCAATTTCTTGTGAAAAAGTCATTTATTTATTTATTTATTTATTTATTTATTTATTTATTTATGTTTATAATTCTTTATTGTTGAAAGTATTATGTATGTCCTCCTTTGCCCCCCCCCCCATTGGCTCCCTCCAGCCTGCCCCTGCTCCCCTCAACCCCCAGGCCTTCAGCACCCTTTTGTCTGTGTCCATGAGTTATGCATATATGATTACCTCCCACCTACCTACCCTCCTCCAACTTCCCTCTGAGATTCCACACTCTGTTCCACGCTTCCATGTCTCTGGATTCACTCCATTCATCAGTTTATCTTGTTACTTAGATTCCACATATGAGTGCGATCATGTGATACTTGTCTTTCTCTGAATGACTTATTACACTTAGCATGATACTCTCCAGGTCCCTCCATGCTGTCTCAAGGGTAAGAGATGCTTTTTTTTTTTTACTGCAGTATGCTTTTCCATGGTATAAATGTACCACAGCTTTTTTATCCACTCATCTACTGATGGGCACCAGGGCTGTTTCCATATCTGAGCTATTGTAAATTGTGCTGCTATAAACAGCAGTGCATATAGTCTTTCTGATCGGTGCTTTGGATTTCTTATTAAATACAGGTTATATTTTCCTGTAGTCCTGTACTGTTTATGAGGACACTTGTAAGTAGAAGTTTGAAAAAATAAACATGAGAGCATTTATTGATGCCATTAAAAACAATCTGCCACTGTAATTCATTAAGTACTCACTGATATATGACCTTAATTAGGCTGATTGATAGATGATATTTTGTGAGGTCTTCCATAGTAGTAGGATATAGTAAACATTAGTGAATTCTCCTAAGGAGAATTATAAGCTAATACAATTATAATGATACTCTGCCTGAAAAGTAAAAGAGAGAGAGATGATTTCAAGAGTGATTTGTTAATTTTGGAATCAGACAGATTTAATATCTTTAATCATTTTCTGGTTGGTAAAAATTCTCTGTTTATTTTCTAAGTTTAGAATGGAACACAATTGTAATCTCATACTGTTTTAGAGTGATTCACTGATCACAGAGTTAAAAGTTCTATTTTTCTGAGTTAAAAGTTCTATTTCGGTGTTGCAAAGAACAGAATAGAGACAATTTACATTAGTGGTCTATATAAAAATTGCTTTCTACTAGATAACCCTTTTGAATTTGAAAAGTTAGGGCAAATGCCAAAGGAGACATACTTCTTTCATGTAAAAGAAAAAGCAAAATTCCCTACATTGTAATTATTTCAGATCTCATAATTTTTGTTCTTCTTTCCGAGAAACTATTGTAGCTTTCACAATTAAAAGGGCATTAAGTATTAACAAATTCTGTGAATATAAACCTTACATATCCTTACCATAAGGCAACAAACATTAAGCTATACTCATATTAGTTTGTTCTTGCAATGTAATAGTGCTGCGTTCATTTGGCATTTAAACTATTTTAATTAATTTAAATGCCCAGTGTTATCGTTATTACTACTAAGACATTTTAGGAAATCTTTAAAAAATTTTGACTAAAAATATGTACAGTTGCAGAAATATATTTTATTTTCCTGGTTAGCAAAACCACTCTTTTATATCATAAATAATATCAAGTAAAGCACCTTTTTACTTAGCAAGTTACAGCAAAATAGAAAATAATTTACTCTCCTGCCTTGAATCTATGGAGCTCATGTCACATAGATTTAATTTTTTGATCATTAAACATAATAATCATGAACGAATGTATACCTATAAATTAGATTTAATCCTTAATTGTGTTTGATCTTTATTATGATAATATTGAACATTAAAGCTGCTATTGCCTTTTTCAGATGTAACTGAATCATTATAGAAACAAATTGAAGATGCATTTGTATTAATAGCAATTTATAACAACCAAAACCATTAATAGCAATTAATAGTAATTTTATAACTACCAAATGCTTTGTTGAAAGAGCTGGGAGGTATAGTCTGTGTTACAGTACATAATATTAGTACTCATTCAAATAATCTTATCCCCATACACTTGTACTTAAAATTTTTAAAATCAAAATGATCTGTATTTAGTTTTGAATTCATTATTTATACTCAAACTTTATACTTTTTCTTTTTTACAAATGCCATATATATATTTCTTTCAAAGTACTGTCATATTTGTTACCTAATTTGCTCCTTTGACACCTCTGTTGGGTGGTTTGGGCCGGGATTACATCTCCCATTTTTCTAGGGGAGGAAACCGAAGTCAGATATGCCTAGTAATTTGTGAAACTAGGATTAAAGCCTAGGGTATTAATTGCTATCGCAGCGGGAGATTCTCTGTCTGGGGGTGGGAGGCAGGGGTAAATGTAGGGGAGAAGATACATGGAGAGAGCGATGAATTTAAGTGACTAAGATCTATAGGGCTCAGTCCACCCAACTTCTGGGTAAGACTTCATTTACTCTTGTTATAGAAGATTAAAAAACTGTCTCTGTGTTGCTGCTTCACAAGTATATGCAGATATTGACAATTTAGTAGTTTACATTTAGCTAAGCTATTTTTTCAATGATAGTCAAGTAAGAATTAATATTTTTTCCTTTATGTATCACTATGGACATTTTCATTTTGTAAGAAAAAAAATGTGACCTGCCAAAATTTTAGGTTTTTTACTGAATTATTTGCCTTTAGATTACACAGATACATGATTGCTAATAATTTTATTTTTGCAACCAGATTTAATACTTTATGTTCTTTTTAAACAAATGTCAGTAGATTGGCAAACCATGTTATTATTTTTTTGGTCAGATTAGGCACAAATTACCTCCTGTGACAGTGGATCATTTCCCAGATGAATTGTGTCCGTATTGTGAGGTTGGGGATGTAGAACGGCAGGTGAGGTTGTCCCCTGGAGACTCTGTTCAGGGCCTGAGGATAGAGCTTCCCTATATCCCACATGCTCTGGGTAGGTGTGTCATCCTCTGGCTTTTTGGCAGGGTTGATACTCTGCGGTTTCCCCCTTCCCAGGCCTCTGGAGCCTCCATTTCTTCCCTTGTTGTTGTTCCGATCTGGAGGGCACTGACTCACAAGACCTCTCCTTTAGTTCTGGGTGGAGGCTCCTTGGTGTGTGCTAAATGACCAGCCTGATCACTCATCTCTGGCTTTCCCTAGCCCAGCTGTTGGAAGGGAAAGGCTTCTGATCTTTGAGTCGCATCATGGAAAATAATGGATCATTGCCTTAGTTTGAAGGCAGGATCCATACATGTTATTGTGCCTGGATGGACAAATTCCAACGTGGCTTTCCTTGAACTCCAGAAAAGCATGTTTTTGACTTGGTCTATTCATGGGGCAAACACCCTTTTATGTTTAGTGTGTGTGTGTGGTGGATTATGCCTATCTTGATAATTGAGAAAAAGGCTGCTCCTTCTCCAGTGCTTTCCTCCTCTCTGTTCCCTGTTCTCATTGGTTTGTGACATCCTTCCAGATAAGCAGGTGGTGAAAGGAAATTCATTTGGTTTGAAGTGCTGGTGGCTGTGCTTAAGCCGAAAAGATTGGTTGCAGAAAGGATTGGTGGAGTTTAGATGAGACCTGAGTGCCTATCAATGGAGGAATTTGACATTTTGCCTAGTCTGAAGGAGTAAATTCTCACTACTTCCTTTCCCCTGCCTCAGGCATTCTGAGATCTAGGGAGGTGGTAGGGGAGAGAGGTGGTCCGTGGTGATGGCAGGGTTGAAGGAGATGAGAAGGAATGTCTGGTTGAGTCTGGGCCATCTGTTTACCATCTGTGACTTTTACTCTGGAAGTTATATTGCAGTAGGATCAAAATTCTGTTTTTAGAAAACCTCACAGTATCATGCAAATAAACCTGCAAGGAAAAGGCATAGGCTTTGGTGTCAGACAGATCCGGGTTTGAATATGCTTTTTACTGTGCAATAACAGTGAGATGTTGAGCTCAGTTCCATTCCTTTGACCCTTTTTTTCCATCTGTGAAATGGGGACATTTGTGCCTAATTTTTTGGGGGGGAATTAGATGAGATTATATATATATATATATATATATATATATATATATATATATATATATATATCATAATACCTGTCAGGAAGTAAGTGCTCAAAATATCTTAACTATTAGCACTTGTCAATTATGTGTTGCCAACTGAAATATTTTGGAAGAGGATGAATAATTCCCTCTTTTACTTGAATTTCTATATCCTCAAATCCACAAATTTAAATGTTTATTTTCTCCCTCCTTGTCAGTCTCTCAACACACACACCTATAAGATGGTTTTTGTTGCATTGTGGTTTGGGGCATTGTGGTTTTTGAGTGTGATGGTTTCCACAGTTGGGTGAAGCTCACTGTGTTTCACAGCTGTCATTGTGTACTTTAAAGGGAGCTGAGATTTCTGCTGAGAGGGAGGTAAGCCAGCCTTTACCAAAGGCTTGGTGCTTTACTGGGAAAAGAAGGTTCTAAGAAACTAAGCATCTGTCAAATTTCTAAGGTTAATTTAGTTGGAATCAGTGTTTTGTCAATAATTATAATATAAAGTGAGCAGAATATGCAATGCTGCTATATTTGATGATGTTCAATGAAGCCTTGTGTGTATTCCTGTTCCTCTGTATGGACCGGTTATGGCTGCATCCCCATACATCTAAATTAAATGTAAAAATCTATTGATATGAATATACAGTGATCCCACATGTATAATGGTTGTATTTCAAACATTATTTGTAGAAAGCAAATGTGAGGTATACATTAGGACCAGATGGAAGGAGAGGGAGGTGTAAAGTACATATACAGCTGGTTCCAGATTTGTAGGACCAGAAGGTCTCCCTAGTGCTGTGTTTGACATCATAATCCTACTGTTATTAGAATATGATGCAGCCTAGGCTTGTGAGTGAGATGTTTGAAACCCTGATTAACATAGGGCAATATTACAAGGTATTTGAAAAATGTGTTATGAAATGAGATATCACTACATTTTATTAGGCAACATAGCATATTAGTTAAAAGCTATGTTTTGCCTGTTGAAATCCTGTTGCTTCCACTCACTGGCTCTGTGACTGGGCAAATTGCTTACCTTCGCTGTCTCTGTTTTTGTTTTGTTGTTTTAATCCCTGAAATGCAGGTAATGATAACATGTACTTCATAGAGACTTTGGAAACATTAAATATGTGTGAGGTCCTTGGCACTGTGCCTAACACAAAGTAACATCAAGTAAATGTAAATTATTAGGGTGGTTATTTCAGTGAAATGAAATAAAATAATTTTTAGCTTGCCAATAAACACAAAAATCAATGTCTGGACTGGAGGTGGGAATCTATGAGCCTTGGAAAGGCAGAGGGTTGCCCATGAATGAGAAATCAGCAATGATTCTGCTACATTGGAAATGACTGTTAGATCCTTCTTCAGTTGACTAGGACTGGTGGGTCTTTCAGCATTCATAAGTGGTTTATTGAGCACCTGTCATGGATCACACCATCTGCCAAATTCTGGGGACATCAAAATGAATAAGATAATATTAGCAGGAAAAAGAAATAAGCACACATGTAAGGTGAGTCCTTGCTTGATTTATCTGTAGGCTTGCTTGGAACTGAGATCCCTTCCTGGAAGTAAAAGTTTCCTTCCACAATTAGAAAGAAGAGGGTGTGAAGTGGCTTGGCACTGTCTGGGTCACCCCTGGGGAATAAGCTTCCAGGTGTGGTCACACTTCCCTCCACTTAGATGGTGGAGAGGAGGCGGAGTCAGTAGGAGGAACTAAGCCCCTGGCTGTGTATGCCTCGTGTGTGTGTGTGTGTGTGTGTGTGTGTGTGTGTGTGTGTGTGTGTGTGTGTGTTAGGGAGATCGTGACTGGCAGCACTGTACCTGGATGCAGGCTAAAGAGTCTAACTGTAATGCTCACAAGGACGACAGTGTCTGGGTCAGGTCCTGTGTATCTCATTACTCCAGCCATAGAGAGAGTGTTTGCTTGAGTGATTTTTTTTTCTGTGTTGAGTGGGAATTTTACATATTTTGAGGGGTTGACTTCTAACAGTATTATGAATCTCGGCAAGTTTTTAAATTGAAGAATTAATCTAGATTCAGAAGTTTTTGTGGATTTACTATATTTTTAAATGTTGCTAATTACTTTAAGGTTTTTATTTATTTATTTATTTTAAATAAGGGGTATTTCCCAGGCATGGCTGCTGTGCCCTGGAGATACTGGAAGATGATTGTCAGCTCCAAGCTAAAGGAGGGGTGGGAAGGTGCTCTGCTCATTGCCATGCTCAGGCTGGGAAGTAAGAGGGACTCACATCTGAGGGGCTGCTACTTTGTGCCAGAGGCTCAGCTGGTCCAAGAGACTTAGCCAACACAGCAGAGCTAATGAGAGGATATACCAACCCAGAGCCTGGACTTCAATGTCCATAGCCCAATATTGGCAATTTCATGTAGTGCCACCAAATATTTAAGAAGTCATGTGACATTTTGCAGAGATTTTGCAAAGTCCTGTAAATAGTTTACTCTCTTGTCCAATATGGGGTCTCCGCAAGATGACTTGGCTGCGTCACGGTTTGAGCACACTCAGATCCTTGTCAGTGGGCATGTGATATACTCACCTCAGACCTGACCCTATCTCCCCTTCAGCACTTTAGTCATCAAATTATGACATTTTCACAAAACAGCCATTGGTAAGCACCACAAATAGAACATTTTACTCAGAACATCTACTATTTCACCAGGATTCAAATGGGAGCGGCTGTCTTTACTAGAAGGATTTTCCCCCTTTGATTGATTGCTAACTGGATAGAGACTGTGAAAGGATCTTTTTTTTCTTGGGGATTTCTTGGTCAAACAGAATTTGTTGTATCCACATCAGTAAAGCTGTGCTAATATAGGCAACTGGCCAGACTGTGAAAACAGCCTCATTATATTGAACTGGATGTCATAATGGTAGCCATTAAGGTGGGATTCTCTCTGTGTTTATACTTTTAAACCCAAGTCCCTTGCCACTTTTTACAGCTCTCAGAGAATAGTAACATTCTCTGCTAATGCAATCTGAGGATGTGCTGTTTCTCGCCTCCTACTGAAAACCATTACAAAAATAGAATCCTTGGTTGCAAGCATTTTCAGGGGGTTGTAGCTTGTTGTTGCTCTTCAGCCATTCATTTCACTCTTTGTAGCTGGGATGACAGTAATGTGTTCTGGTTGCTGAAGGTGAGAACCCATGAGGTTCACTTCTTTCAACACTCCCATTAATTGCTATTGGTGTCCAAATATATGACAGGAAAAGAGCAGCTTTTTTTGTTTTTCTTTTTCAGAACTAACCAAATGCAACACAAGACTTTTCATTTTAATTTTCATACACTGTTAAGAGACTAATAGTGTTGGAAATCACAGCATTTCCATTAGCTATTGAACTCTTACTACAGCCCCAATAAAGTGAAGTATTTGTTTTGCTGGCTTTGGGTAATGGACCCCCACGGGGTTACTCAGGAATTCTAGAAGGCTGAAGCTCAGGAGAAGGAGGGCAGAGTGGGCGTCGATTTTATTCCTCCAATTAAAGCAGTTAAAGGAATAACAAAGTGCAGGGTGCCATTTTATTGTGAGGGCTAATTGAAAACCAGAGGAAAATATTTAGAGCCACTACATGGCATTTTACAATATAATATCTTTTCTGTTTGTGCCTCTTCTCTGTCAACTCAATGGGACCTTCATTATAAACAAATTTCTATCATTAGAATCAGCTCAATTTCTGTTGCTATAATTAAGAGGATGGTAAGAAATGTTGCAGAGTGTATTTATCCCTATGGCAAACATGATGGCTCTTTCATTTGCTCAGCAAATATTTCCCCAGTGCCTTCTCCATGCCACAGCTATGGTGTGGCCAAGTCAGACACAATCCCTTCCCTCATGGAGCATAAATTTTAGTGGGAAGAAATATATAGTACTTATAAACAAATATATCACATGATGTTAGGGAATGAAAGGGGGAAAAAGCAGGACAAAGAGATGAGAGTGTTTAGGGAAGGACTCCTTGAAGATTCCGAATCAAGGGAGGAAGGCAGCTACGTTGAGTCTGCAGGGAGAACATTCCTACCAGTGGGAAGCATGTGCAAAGGCCCTGAGATAGAAAACAACTTGGCAAGTTGATGAACAGAGAAGGTCGCTGCAGTTGAAGCAGAGAAAGGCAAGAAAAGAATGAAAAGTGATGGTAGAATAGGCGAGTCAGACCATGTTGGGTCTTTTTAAAAATGTTTTTTCTTTATTGATTAAGGTATTACATATGTGTCCTTATCGCCTCATTGCTCCTCCCCACTCATGCTCTCACCCCCCTGTTGTCTGTGTCCATTGCTTAGTCTTATATGCATGCATATAAGTCCTTTGGTTGATCTCTCCCCCTTACTCTCACCCTCCCCTACCTTCCCTCTGAGGCTTGACGTCCTGATCAATACTTCTCTTTCTCTAGATCTGTTTTTGTTCATCAGTTTATGTTTTTCATTATATTCCATAAATGAGTGAGATCATGTGGTATTTATCTTTCTCCGACTGGCTTATTTCACTTAGCATAATGCTCTCCAGTTCCATCCATGCTGTTGCAAATGGTAAGGATTCCTTCTTTTTTACAGCAGCATAGTATTCCATTGTGTAGATGTATCACAGTTTTCTAATCCATTCATCTGCTGATGGGCACTTAGGCTGTTTCTAAATCTTAGCTATGGTGAATTGTGCTGCTATGAACATAGAGTGCATATATCCTTTCTGATTGGTGTTTCTAGTTTCTTGGGATATAATCCTAAAAATGGAATCACTGGGTCAAATGGGAGTTCCATTTTTGTCATCATGTTGGGTCTCTTAAGGCTTTGGGAAGCCATTGGAGAATTCCGAGTAAAGGCATGGCATGAGCTACTTTAAGCTATGAAGAGATTATTTGGCTGGTTTGAAGGATAGGCTTTGAGGGTGGTGGAGGGTAGAGGCAGGGAGATCAGTTGGGAAATGATTGTAATTGCCTAGGTGAGAGAAGATAATGGCTTGCAAGAAGGAGGTAATGGAAGGTCAGATTGAGGATATAGTTTGCAGATAGACAGTTGCAGTTTGCAGATTGATTAGATATGAGTTGCGAAAAAAAGAGGAGTCAAGAATAGCACCTAGGTTTCTAGCCTGAGCAACTTAGATAATTGGTGGAAAGGAACAGGTTTGTAGGTAGGGGCAGCAATTAGGAACGTTTGGTTTGAGATGCCTGTCTTTTATCAGAATGGGTGTTTCAGGTAGGTGGCTGGATTTGGGTGTCTGTGGAGACTGGGAGTCCTCAGCTTACGGAATTTGAAATCAGTAGAATGGATGAAATCATTAGAGCAGGGGTGTTGATAGAGAAGCAGCCTAAAGACCAAGCCCTGTGGCTCTCCAGTGTTATGGGGTTTGTAGAGCAGGAGGTGCCCAAAAGGAGGCTGAGAGGAAGCAAGCAGTTTGGTAGGAATGGGAGCAGTTTAGTGAAAAATATGCAATGAAGTCAGGTGGTGGGAAAAGTGTGAATTTTGTCTGTGGAGAGTTTCCTCCCTTTTCAGTGTTTTTCCATCTCTTCTGTGGTGCCTTTTTACCAGATTCCTTTAGCTTTTCTCATCCCAGATAACAACTGCTCTAGTTCTCAAAGTTTGGGCTCCTGATTGGCAGCATCGGCATCAGCCGGGTGGATGGGTTATTAAAAATGGAAAATATGGGTTCCACCTAGACTTACAAGTGAGAAACACTAAGGGGTGGAGCCCAGCAAGCCGTGTTTTAGTAAACTTTTCAGGTGCTTCTGATGCAGGCTGAAGTTTGAGAATCACTGCTCTAGGAAAAAGAGCTGTTAAAATGAATCAATGGAAGATAACAGATGAGGTTTGTTATATTATTCCTTTCTGAGGCATCTGTCTAAAGCCGAAGAAATAAATATCTAATAGCAAATTTTAAGCATCAGCCAGTAGACCACATTGAGACATCTTCATGAGTGTTCCAAGAAACCTTCTTAAGTTCTACAAATCATAAAAGTAGGCAGCTGCCTATTCTGTCTTTGGTAATGGGTTCTATTGGTAACTATGTATTTTTTTTTTAATAGAATTATACAAGCTCTCTGACTTCAAATACAGACAATGAAAATTTCAGCTTTTTAGTGGGCAATCGAAACTCTCTAGCAATGATTCAGAAATTGTTTGGGTTAAGCACAGCATATCTACCAAGCAATTTAAAATAGTTTCTGAATACTGAAGTACATAGTAATAATGGTAGAACATTTGTTGAATTGTGAATTTTTGTTCATAAAATACAACTCAAATATATTTTAGCTGTTTAAATAATAGAGTTTAATGTATCTTTAGACAAGCATTATAATAGTAAGGGCTTAAGGAGATTAGAAATAAATGAATCCAATTAAAGAATATCTGTGAGATTTGATATGTCATAGGTATGAATGAAGTGTTTGCATAGCAACTATAAAGAAACCATTAATGATTAACTACCTAAAAGAGGTTTAATCAAGAATTAATGATATGGGACATATTATAAAATATTTAAGTTAAACAAATGAAGATTTGTACATTTGAAAACATAGCATCATGTCACCATTTTTGCTGCATCTTTTCCTAGCCAGTTCAAAGTCTGAAGGTCTACTTCTCTATCATCTGCAGAAATGCCAGTACCTTGGTATTGCGCAGAAAAGGGCTGAGCTTCCCACAGTGCCTTGAGTTTTGGCCTTGCAGGACCTCCACATGCAAAACCCTGGGGGGAATTGGGAACCCTGTGGGTACCTTTTCTGTTTCTAGAATTTATGTGGAGTTAAAAATTGGAACTGTGGGTTCTTTCACCCTCCCTGCCAGAGGACATTTTTCAGGGTTTAGGAATCAGTTTTGTAAGGGTCAGAAGAACTGGGAAAGAAAGCTGTGCCTATGAGAACAAAACCTCAACCTCATACAAGGCGGTAGGTGGTAGAATCCCCCATCATTTACCTAGTTTAGGCACTGGAAGAGTTTTAAAGTGAACAGGCATTTGAAAAACATCAGCTTAGTAAATGACAAGGAAGGAGAGGTGGACACCAGGGGTGGGAGGTGGGAAAGAATAGTAGGAGGTGGAAAAGAGGGGCCAGAATAGTGTGTGCTTTTTATTTCCTATTTGTTGAAAACATTTTAAAGTAAGAAAAACTTGGTTGGTATTAGTATGACGTTTTCTTTCTTTTTATTTGCTTTTCCCCTTCCCCCAGAAATGGGCTCAAATGAAGGGTTCTGATTGTGGGACAAGAGACTGACAGTTTTTAATTTATGCCTTGATGAAAGAGGCAGCACATTTTGCATTTAATTTGTTCAGATCTAACCTTTAAACAATATTCCTCCCCCTTCCTTAAGAAAATAAGAAACAAGAAAGCTATAACAATGATAGAATTTGAAACTTAGACCTGAAGAATTCACAAATATGCCTAAAACTTTAGTAGCTAAATAAAAAATGAATTCCCAAGCATAACAAGTTCCTCAGAATAAAAAAATGTGGCCCCAAAGTTGGGTTTACTTCATCTAAACAGTGACAAATATACCACCTATAGCTCACATGAAGCTAGAGTTTCTTTTTTTTCAATTATAAGTAATAATATAAGTTAAAGTTTCCAAAGAAGGAAATAAAAAGTCATACGGTTCACATGAAAGCCTTCAGAGACAGATAGTTCCGTAAGGTGGGAGGGGTGGCAAATAAATCAGAAAATCAGTGAAATGTATAGGCACTGATGGAGCATATGGTCATTAGGATATTTAAAAATGATAAATGGTTTGCCTAAGAAGTTGAACCTTAGGGAAATAAGTTTAATCATGCTTTATCTTTTGCCATTTAATATTATTCCCAAAGAATGAAGTCTAGAAATATAAAGAAAAGAAATTTGGGAACCATTTCAATATGAAATGAGAATACTTAAATTTGCCTCAATGTTTGCTTTTTTAAGAAAATATTTTTCTGATTATGAAAGTAATGCATGTTCATTATAGAACAAATTAAGATAATGCAGGGAGGTATAAAGAAAAGCTACAGAATATCTTTAATCTCTTTTCTAGATATCTGCTATTGACATTTTAGTTTTTTGCCTTTCACTACATGTACCTGAATACATATACACTACATGTTACACATATGTGCACATATATATATTATGCATGCATATGTACTATATAACCTTTTCTTATCTTTCTATTGAAGAGATACTGAATTTATTATCAATTTGTAAAGGCTATTTCTCTGAGGGTTTAAAGTACTATTCCTTGTCACTCCTTCAATACAGTTATAATAGTTCCAAATATATGGTTGAGGATGAAATTAATTTAGTACTTTAGTTTTCCTACATTTCATATATGTTGTGCTTGAATTATGATGTTATAAAAATTAAGAGCATTATATTAATATGGATAACAAGAAAACAATAATATATAATTAATTTCTTTGATATAGGACCTCACAGAATTTCAGGATGATCATTGTTAATTATATACTGGGAATTAAAAAAAAACCCCAAACCCCCTCACATAAATTTGCTTACTTAGCAGGTATCTCTTTCTCATTTATGTAGAAACTAGGGGCCCGGTGCACAAAAATTTGTGCACTCGGGGGGTGGGGGTCCCTCAGCCCGGCCTGTGCCCTCTTGCAGTCTGGGACACCTCGGGGGGGGATGTCCACCTGCTGGCATGCCTGGCCAGCCTGGGTGAGGGATTGAGAGCCATTTTCAGGCTGCCCACAGCCCCTTCAGGGTTCATGCACTGGGGGGTGGGAAGGCTGGTGAGTGCAGGCCTGGACGTTTCCCACCAAAGGGCCCACGATTGCACACGCCTGGTGGGCCCACATCGCTGAGGGGACACACCTGGCGCAGAGTTGGGTGGCAAGCCAGGGGTGGACGCTGGTGCAGAATCCCTCGGTGGGGCCCTGCTGCTGAGCAAACACACCCGGGGTGGAGCCGGGCAGTGAACTGGCTTCGGATTCTCCGCACGCCCTGTGGAGGCCCCTGGGGGGCAGATGAAGGTAGCGGACCCTGGACGGGTGCTCCTGGACACCCTGCGGAGGCCCCCAGGGCAGAGCCAGGCAGTGGACCCAGGACAGGCGTTCCTGGATGTCCCGCAGAGGCCCCCGGGGGGCAAAGCCAGGCAGCAGACCCAGGACAGCTGCTCCTACACACCCTGCAGAGGCCCCGTGCTCCTGCATGCCCCGGGGAGGCCCCCAGGGGGTGGAGCCAGGCAGTGGACCCGGGACAGGCACTCCTGGATACTCTGTGGAGGCTCCCAGGGGCGGAGCTAGGCAGCAGACCCAGGACAGCTGCTCCTGGATGCCCCGAGGAGGCCCCAGGCCAGACCCTCCCCTCCCACTGAGCTGACACACCTGGCACAGCTATGCCAGCCAGCCGTGGAGGCTCCCAGTGCAGAGCCGCCCTGCCAGCCTCCATCTTGGCTGGGTTAATTTGCATACAGCCGCTCTGATTGGCTGGTGGGCGTGGCTGTGAGCAGAGGCTCAGCCAGCCTAGGCAGGTAGTTGCAACAGAAGCCTCTGGTTTGCTCTAGCTCCATGGCTGTTGGCCTCCATCTTGGCTGGGTTAATTTGCAAACAGCCGCTCTGATTGGCTGGTGGGCGTGGCCGTGAGCAGAGGCTCAGCCAGCCTAGGCAGGCAGTTGCAACAGAAGCCTTTGGTTTGCTCTAGCTCCATGGCTGTTGGTCTCCATCTTGGCTGGGTTAATTTGCATACAGCCACTCTGATTGGCTGGTGGTAACAGTCAATTTGCATGTTTCTCTTTTATTATATTAGATATTTGCGAAGTTCTTTTTTTTTTTTTTTTGAGTTTTCAGCCATTTGGATTTGAGATGAATGAGTTTATTGCAATGAGAATTATTTTGTTAATCACTTGCAAGTAAGTATTTGTCCTTGGTTAAGATAGAGTGCAACTAGCAAGTAGAGATTGTTATAAGGGATGGAATTTAGGAAGGTGTTCAGCTATGCCATTCATCATCCTGTGAGACAGATAGCTCTATTTCAACTTGTATCATGGTATTACACAGACCCTTTTGTGAGGATGGTTGACTTTACCACATTTTACTGACACTTTAAAGTTTTTGATCTACTTTTTGGTTGTTATTGTTTGCATCCCCATGTCTCTCCTTCTTGAGATCACAGATCACAACGGGATAGTAGACTTTGTGCCTAAGCCATCCCTTACCTTTGTGGCACCATCCACACCATAGCATGTTGGGTGAAACCTACAAAATGGAGGAGAAAGGTGCTTCTAGGCAGAGGCAATGTTTATGTAACACCAAAGACTTTTTGAGAACCACTGAAACCGCCAAGTCAAACGCAGAAAACCACAAGGAGCAAACACAAATCCACTCATTAGTATGACACTGTTACATTTCCAAGGGTGCCTTAGCCTAATTTCCCAGCAGACTATCCTAGTCTGTGAGCCCCTCGCAGTGTGGGATCCTCCTTATCAGCTTTCTCTGCTGGACTCCCTGGGAACCTGAAAATGAAGCATAAAGGGCTCTCTGCTGCAGAGGTTTACCCAGTGGCCAGGCAGGAACTCTGCCAGAATATAAAGAAGGTCAGGCACTTCGTGTAACAGTGACTCTAGAATCCAATTAAAAAGTTTAGTATAAGGCGCAGTCATTCCCACTTAATCCGATCACGGTTTAATACAATCCTCTGCTTATTTCAGTCGGCGCCTTTGGAGCCAAATCAATTGTATGTCTTTGTTTCCACGTTTTTCTCGGTAATTTGATCACCTTCAGCTGTTTAAAAAAAATAGCTCAATTGGGAAATCTGGCAACATCTTTTAAGAATTGCCAAGTAACATAAAGTCAACAAAGAAGCTCCAGAACGACCAGCTCCGAAACTGAAGTGATAAGAAGAAAAATTCAGTTGTCTAAAATAGAAGACTAGGGTGAGGTGAGTCGAAGAGGAAAATTGTTGCAAAGAATCTTTATTCTACATGTGCTGATAAAATATTGTTATCTTTTCTCTGTGCATCCATTCCATTTCACTTGAAGGCTGTAAATATGTTTGTGCTATTGTTGGCATCATGGAGGCGTGTCTCCCAGTTAAAATGATAGAAATGCATTTCTCTGAAGTGATAGTACCTTTTAGTGGTGAAGACCCCTCCTATTTGCTTTGCAAGGGAGTCACACTGAACTTTCCATATAGCAAGGTGGCATTTACCTCGTGGGAGGGTATTAAGGGAATGCTAGAAGGCCAATGATGTAAAAATGGCTCATTTTATTTCATTGGAATTTGAGAAATTTTAAATGTGTACATGACTATTACAAAGTTTAGAGTAGACTCAGATGGTTAATTCTGCAAATTGAATGATTTCGGACTGTCCATAATGGAATAAGAGGATTACTTTGGTCTGTGCAAATATGGGTGAAATTGACAAGCTGTGTGTCCTATTGCAAATTACCCATTTTACACTGCTTCCAGAGCTGAGATTCATAGGATGCTTGCAGCTGTGGCAGAAGTCGTTCAAGGGAGAAAAAGAAAACGAATGTAAATTGGTATCATAGGTATTTTGAAAAATATACCAAAACGTGTATGCTTACAGTTCCTCTTTTGATACGCCAGTCATGTTTGGGAGAACTGCGGGAGCTGTCCTTAAGACAGTCACCCATGCAGCCCCACACAGGGTCAGTGTGGCACTTTTAAGAAAGCTGCAGAAGTGGAGCAGGCTGTGTCCTTCCTTTATGAAAGTCAGCTGAGTCAAGTTCTCCTGATACTCGCTTTTAGAGTTTAAGTGCTGTGTGCCCAATAATTGTATTTTGTCCCACTCCAAAGGAGAGCAGTGCTTATGCATACACCTAACTTAGAGTGTGTGTGTGATACCAGCACACGCTTCACTGTGTGGAAGGGAGAGAGGTAAGACCAGACTCCTCTTTGTGTCTGAGTCTGGAGGGGGGAAATGGAACTCGTAATGTGATTCCCATCAGCAGCTAGCCCTTTAATCTATACAAATGAAATACTCAATTTAATAGAATTCTAAAAATAAAACAAATGCTTTGTTCTTAGTGAATCTGCCATTCAGACTCTTCTTGGCAGCACATCAACCGTACTTGAAATGTCTTTAAGTGGGCTTTTTTTATTGTGCTTTTCATCCGAACACATTTTTTGAGCTGTTAGAGTTTTGTACAGGCTGAGCTCTTCTCAGAGTATTGGGTCTGTGTTGCTCTAAGGTACCCGTTTGCTTACTTAGCAATAAAGAATTTACCTTAATAAGTATTTTGACCATATAGTTTAGAGGCTAAAAAGTAATAGAGAAGATTAAAAGGAGTTTGAGGTGAAAAGAAATACAGCATAGGGAGGTGTTTGTAATGAAATGGATTACAAAATTGCTACCCAAGTGAAACTATTGTTCTGGGAAATTTGGTAGTAACTGCTATGGAAGGTGGGAGTTAAGAAATAATACTATTTATTGAGCATTTACTATGTTCTAGGCACTGTGTTATGAGTTCTTCATATAATATTTCATCTACCCTCCTCCCCACATCCCTATAACTAGGAAACTGAGGTCTAGATGTGTTGTTACGTAAGAAGTGGCTCAAGCCCTGATCTAGTGGACTTGTTTTTATATTTTTAAGATGCATCAAAACATAAAGCATTTTTATTAATTTATCAAGGGCATTTGTATAAATTTTACATTTATTAGAGTTTTCATGTGAGTATTTAGAAGTTCAAGTCATTTATTGGTTTTAAAATGTTATTTAAGCCTATTTAATCTAGAGTGTTTCTATCATTGGGAGCTATGTAAAAATTTCGGAAAAACCTTTTCAATTAGTTGAGATGCATACTTGTGGAGTCCAAGATTGTGCAAGAGAAAAACAAAGTCTTGCTTACTCTCTGACTGTAGCCATGAAGTCCCTGTGCTAAAATGTTGCCTTAAGAACAAGTGTGCAAAATCATTTAGCCATATTTTCAGGGGTGCATGATTTTTGCTGTCAGTCTGGGGTCTGTCAGGTAAGGACTGGGTGAATACTCTGCTGCCCAGTAGACAAGATTATATTTGACACTGAAGATGCCCACATGTTGATGAGACCTTTTCTCAGAGCCCATCTTGGGTGGCTCATTGTCACAGGGCAATGTGCTCCCAGGGCAAGTGGGTGAGGGGATCTACAGCCATAAGGGCCTCTTCCCACAGAGAAAGGCTGTTGGGTTGCAAGTTATTCGCAGTCACTGGGGAAAACGATTCTTTCTTAGTTGCAACTGTGAAATAGTGTGCAAATGGCGTTGGAGCACAACACAATATCTCTTGACTCTTGTCCTCTAAGAACTTAGAATTCACTGGGAAAGATAACACATAATCACTTGAAAAGTAAGGTTAGAGGAGGAAAAAGATAATTCCTGGTGCCCTTCCTACTTCTCCCTAGTCTCTTTTTCATGATGGTAGTGACTTAGTCCTTCTGTTCATTGATGTCTCTGCAGCCTCTGGGACAGAACTCACACAGAGACACTCATGAACTAGTATTGAAGGAATTGAGGAAGGGATTCACTGAGGCAAATGGCATTTAAAGTAGTTCTTTGTAAAAGGAGTTTTATAGGTATGTATTGGGGAGTGGGGAGTCAGGAAAATATAAGGTCTGTTTGGGGAGAACTATTTTGGACGAAGTGAGGGGCTGATGAAGGAAAAATATGG
The DNA here is from genome assembly GCA_004026665.1 of Murina feae. Taxonomy (NCBI): domain Eukaryota; kingdom Metazoa; phylum Chordata; class Mammalia; order Chiroptera; family Vespertilionidae; genus Murina; species Murina feae. Next base: position 21,974 of record PVJC01020880.1, read on the forward strand.
GATATTGTCCGAAAAAGAGGTGGGAGTCACAGTTCCACATTTTGGAGCACATTGGATTTCTGGGTAAGGAGTGCTCAGTTTGTGTTCTGTGTTGTCCTTAAAGGGTTGGTTAGAGCAGTCAAAGAGACCAGGGATGAGATGTGACTTCTGAGCCCGGAAGACAAATTGCATGCTCACCTTCTAAATTATTGTTGCTCATGTAGGAGAATTTGGTTTTCACTTGCACTGAGTAGATGGACTATTTGAAAGGAAGCCATTGTAATTTGCTGACATAATCACTAGAGTGTAGTTTGTGGCAGAGATATCATTGAAACTGTTTTAGCTGGTTTCTATTTCGAGTCACTTGAGGGACTTCTGGCCTGAATTATACTTTTACTTTTGTCTGATCTCTCTGTAGAAGAATAAACAGGGGAAAAGGATAAAAAGGTAAATGAATATGTGCTGATCCATGAAAGCGTGCTAGTCACTTTTACATATTTAATGTTATTAACTTATTATACTTCATAAACCCATCCTAGTCTAAAGAGTATAAAAATGCATATAAAAATATTAAAAGGTGAACCCATTTGATAAAAGGAAAAAGAAATAAGAAAACTAATGGAAGCCAGTGGAGTTTGTTGCACAAATACAAGCAATGACACTTGTACACTTGCTAGAGGTGGTTACAGATTGGACTTGGGGCTTTTTGAATTCTAGTGCAGAGAGCAAAACATGGTGAGTTATATGGTTCACAGTATTCATGAAATAAAAATATATCAAATCTTCTGGAGTAGCCCAGCTAGTTCTGGAACCTAAAAGAGAATTTTCTCATGAGTTCTTATAAAGAAGACTCTGAAACATTTTATTTTGGCTGCCAGTGGAAAGGGTTGATATCCTCTATGAAAACTGAGGAGTCAGAGGAGATGCCCTGCTGCCTAGAATGCACTGAGGTGGGAGCTGTGGGCGGGGCCCAGGCTGTCATCTTCAGCCCCTATGTACCTCATGGAGCAGCTTTGCAATGAACTCTCTGGTATACACTTTGTAGTCCCTTCATATCAGTCTGCAGATATGCTTGTTTATTTGTTCAATGTTTCTTCTCTCAAATAGACTGTAATCTGCACAAGGGGAGGGGCTTTACATATCTTACTATCCTCTCATCACTACACTGCACAAAATCCATATACATTAGGAGCTTAATACAAATTTATTGAATGAAGAAAGGAAAGTAAAGAACTGGTGATAAGATGTATCCTAAGGTAACTGAATTAATTAGGGATTTTTCACTTACTTATAAATCTGGTTACATTAGTTTGCTAGCTGTAAGAATATTTGCAATGTTTATCAGGATTATTGATCTTGGAACAGCTGATAGAAGACATTCTTCTGATCAATAATCAGATAGCATCAGATGGCCAGTTGTCTGTTGAGTTCATCCTGTACAGGAAATCTTTAGAGTAGGTTTTATAATCCATATCTTACCAATTAGGAGACAGAATCTCAGAGATGTTGAATTAGGTTTTTCTTTCTACTTATAAAAATAATGAAAAACATTTTAATCAAGACATTTTCATGAGCATATAATGTAATTTGACTGTAGTATATAGGTGGCAGCTACATTCACACATATTAGCTAAATGTTAGGCATTTCTAAAACAATCGAGGTGTCTGTGGATACCAATTGTATGGCCAACTACTGCTTGCTTTCTTTTCTTTTTTTTAATATAAATCTTTATTGTTCAGATTATTATAGATGTTCCTTTTTTTAACCCTCATAGCTCCCCTCCACCAGGTCCCCCCCCCACCCCATGTCCTTACCCCCACTACTGTCTTCATCCATAGATGTAAGATTTTTGTCCAGTCTATTCCCATACTCCTCACACCCCCTTCCCCCTGAGAATTGTCAGTCCATTCCCTTTCTATGCCCCTGATTCTATTCTATTCACCAGTTTAATCTGTTCATCAGATATTTCTATTGACTTAATTGTTATAGTCACTGGTTGATATATATGTATTTGTTGTCACTTTGTTGCTTTCTTTTCGAATTCGGATTACTGTCATTCATGTTGAGAGAATGTATGAATTCTATTGCCTATGGTGGCTGATTAAGGGCTATGTCCTCCCACCCTGCAGGGACACAGAGTACAAAGGGCTGCAACTCTCCCTGGATCAGATCTCAGCCTCCAAACCAACCTTCTATGCCAGCAGCTCCACTCCTACCATGCCTGACAACAGGAAGGGGGCCAAGTCCAGACTCTCCAGTTCAAAGACCAAGTCCAGGACTTCCCCGTACCCTCAGGTATGTGAGTTGTCATTTTCCAAATTCCTTTTTTTGTGTGACTTGGTTTGGTCTCATTGTGGAAGAAGTATAAAAACTGTTTGGAATGAATTACCTAGTTTCAATAAATTTAAAACCTCTATAAATCTGGAAAGCTTTCTAAAACTATTTTTTTATCCTTTTTTTTAAAAAATAACCATGCTAGTAAAAATTTAAAAAGATCTTGTGGTTTACTGCTTTTATATAACAGTTGTGAGAGTCTCAGTTTGCAGTCAGAACTATAACTTCGTTATTTCAAGGAGATTAATCCAACACCCCCCCCCCCCCACCTCCACAATGATTAAGCAGAAAGGTGTAGCCAACATAACAAAATATGGAAAACAAGAGCTTGGAGTCAAAGAATTGATAGGAACGGAAGTCAAAGGAAATTAAGAAGTGTAAGCAAAGGATCAAGGATACATTTCATCATGAGATTTGAGCACAGATGGACTATTTATGGAGAAGAATGAAACAGAGAGCATCTTCCAGATGGCAGGAGTGGTAGGCAAAGCAACTCTTCTCATCTCTGCAAGGTGGTGAGCTGATGAGACCCAGAGTAGGCATTCAGAAACACTTTAAGGTACAAAGATGAGAGCTGATTCTTGGAAGGAGAACCTTTTTCTGATCAGTCGCTGAGATATAGAAACTAGCCTGTGTGTAGGTGTGTATTCTCTCGCCTGGCCTGAAGAGAGTAGGACAGAATGGGGCTTCCGACCTCCCAGTATCCTATGACCACCTCACGTCTATCCTGCCTTAAGGGCGTCACATCGAACTTCCTGCAATTTACTAGAATGACTTAGGAGGTGATCCCTGGGCGGATATAAAACCAAACTGGATTTGGAGTTATTTCATCAGAGGCCTTAATCATTTATGTTTTAAATATATTTTTAATGTAAAAAATGGCCATCTATTATGTACAAAAACGAATATTTTCTTACTTATCAGAGCATAGTATTCCGTTGATCTTTACAAGTATATAGTGTTGGAGGAAATGTCATTTACTGACCCAATGGTCCCTAAGAAGCTACTGTTTGATAGATTGTTGTAGTGGCTTAGTATATGAAGATGAGAAGATCATGGCTTCAGGAGACTTATGTCACATGGTTTAAAATCTCCCACAAAAGACCATGTCTTTGCTCTGATAAAAGGGAGAAAAGTAGATGTGTGAAGCCTAGACATTTTTCAGCAGACACCTTCTGTTACGAGGCCTGAGCACTGTACTTATAAAGTGCATTTGATGTAACGTCACTGTGGAGGAGGAATTTTATCGAATATCTGAGAAACTTTCCTTATTATTAGTATCTTGTACCTCGGGAAAAGTTTACTTTCTCTTTTACTATTTGAAAGGGTTATATCTTTTGGTAATTCTATCCTTAAATACATAGGAGTGTTGGCACACAGATGAAATAATTAAAGTTAGGAAGTACTAAGTTAAGGAGTTTGTCTATTATACAGAACAAAATATCCCCATTGAACTTCCAAAACCTCACTGTCTAAGTTATGTTTTCTTTCATGCTCAGCTCTTAATGTCTAAATTTTTATTTGTTTACTTTCAAAGTAACCACTAATTAAAAAATGTTTTAACTGCCATTAGGCTGCTTCTTGTGTGGGGGAATATGAGTTAATTGGAAAATTATACATATTCCATGGTTTTTAAAAAAAGTAATACAGAATAGTGGAAAAGAAAATATCCTCCTTTAGTCCCTCATTTTCCCTCTCTGAAATTGTGCTTTATTCTAGAAATGTTCTATGAGGTATAAAAATCATGCACATGCACACACATATGTCCACCTAGGATGTCTCTTGATGTTTGTGTGTTCATTTTTGTGGTTAATACATATATAAATGCAGTCTTTAGAATTTTAGCAATATGTCTCACTTGAAATGGCACAGTCATGAATTAAGTTTATTTAACATTTATGCATCTGGTAAAGGTTGTTCTTTAGTTGTGTTTACTTTACATAATCATGGGTGGCTGATAGATAAGATAATGTGCATTTGTAGTGAATTGTCATGGGGTTAGCAGAGAATTCTCTGGGAACACATTGGAAAAGCATGGCATCTAGGGCAAACTTATTACTATATCATCATCTTGAATTCCAAATCCTCAAGAATTTTTAAGAAAAATATATTCAACTTCTCAAAAGTTTTATTTGGTTCATATTTATCCTTCTTAGTTCTTAATTTTCATGTAATAGATATTTGAGTCAGTAGATACTAGCCGAGCACCTGCATCAGAAAGATGCTTTGCTGGCCATTGTGGTTAAGGAGGGCAGAGGTTGGGTAAAGGTACTATAATATAAAGAAGTGGTCTATGAAGTGTTCTTAAATTCTGTGGTACAGTTGGAATAAGTTGTATATTTGAATACATAGTCTATAGGAGATGGTGTATACAAAGGGCTTTACAAGTGGTGTCAGCTGTAGGGACTCTAGCCTGGATGGTTGGGGAAGTTGTTGTAGGTGATCTGGTTTTGAGGCTAGATTTCAGGTATGTGGGCATAAGAGAAAGGAGAGGATCCTTCAGGATGACCAAGATTATGAAGAAATTCAGGAATGCATTGTTCGTGTGACTGGGCTTGGAAGTGAAGTGTGGGAGGGTAGGTCCCTGTGAATGTGGACTAGGGATGATATGTTTGTAAGCATTAAATGGTACTAACCATCTACTTGGCCAAGGAATTTAGAGTTTGTTTTGTGGAGAACCAGCAAACATTTTGAATAGAAAATGAGAGCATTCATGTGGTTGAAGTAAAACAGACTTACATTGATAGTCCTGGTGTGAGTGCATGAAGGTCTGAACTCAAGTTCTTTACTGAAGTAAAAGGTGTTGTAGAGGAAGAATAGGCAAATTTCAGTCTTTAGCTGTTTGCACCTATTCTTGAATATATATATATATATATATATATATATATATATATATATATATATATACTAGTGGCCCAGTGCACAAAATTTGTGAACATTAAAAGGGGATTAATTAGAGGAAATATTTTAATATTGCTATTTGCCCTTTCTCTATAATAGAAGTGTCAGAGATTAAAGAAAATTAGTAAAACATATATGAAAATCTTCCTCCTGTCAGAGTCTGGGGTGCACCATGTAACCCAGAGTCAAGTCTTCAACCACCCACATGCACCTCAAAATCGCTCAAGACCCAAACCAAATATAGGACAGCCCCCCTTCATTGGGCTAGATCCAGACCCGGCCGGTCCCACCCTGTCAAGCCTTGCCAGGCGGGAGGGGGGGTGTGCAGCCTCAGGTCCCCTGGGTGTCAGGGCAGGGGGACATGGCCTGAGGTCCCCCATCAAGCCCTGCTGGGTGGAGGGAGTGGCTAGTGATCCCCCAACCTGGCGCCGGGGCAGGGGGCACAGCCTGAGGTCCCCTGGCCTGGTGCTGGGATGGGAGGCATGGCCTGAGGTCCCCTGGCCCAGCACCAGGGTGGAGGGCACACCTTGAGGACCCTGGTCAAGTCCCATTGGGTGGGGGGCACAGCCTCAGGTCCCCTGGCCTGAGGCCAGGGTGGGGGTCATGGTTTGAGGTCCCCCAGCCTGGCACCAGGGAAGAGGGTGCAGCCTGAGTTCCTCTGGCCTGGTGCCAGGGCGGGGGGAGCAGCCTGCGGTCTCCTGTCAAGCCCTATGGGTGGAAGGCACGACCTGAGGTCCCCTGTCAAGCCCCATGCAGGAGGTGGGTGGGCGTGCAGCCTCAGGTCCCTGCTGATTGCTCCTTAAGGCTCGTTATGGGAACTTAGCCTCAGCTGCGGGTGCAAATTGACTGGAGTGATGGTCAATTTGCATATTCCCTCTTTATTATATAGGATATATATATATATAATTATTATATTATCTAAACTAATAAAAGCGAAATATTAAAATTAACCGTTTCTCCGAGACAGGGTAAGCCAGGCCCACCAGCCAATCAGAGCGGCTGTATGTAAATTAGCCCAGCCAACATAGCGGCCGACACTCCCGGACCTGAGTAAACAGCCCTTTCCATTGTGGCAGGAGCGAAAGTGAAGCTGCGCCCCTCAGCTCAGCTCCGATTAAACTGCCTCTAGCAGTTTTGAAACATTGTAACAATCATAGAATCCTCCGGAGCTGAAGGAAAGAGCAGCTCCGGCCTAACCAGTAAAAGTAACAATTGTTTCATTATAGATGCTGCGAGGTGAAGCAGAGAAGGCTTCGTTAGTAGTTAGAAGGCCGCCTTAAAGGAACAGTCTATCAATTATAGGAGATAAACAAAGGCCTTCAAGGAACAGTATCAATTATAGGAGAAAAAACTCCAGAATCTGTGTCCAGCCGGCCTTGCTGGGACGTTGGGTCAATGGGAGCTGTGGGCAGCCTTAAAGCCCCTCACCCAGGCTGGTCAGGCACGCCAGCAGGTGGGCATCCCCCGAGGGGTCCCAGACTGCGAGAGGGCACAGGCTGGGCTGAGGGACCTCCCGAGTGCACAGAGCGGCTGCAGGGCGGGACAGCGCAGGACCCAGG
>PVJC01020881.1:0-28721 GCA_004026665.1 Murina feae
AGGAAGATGGCCCTGGTCACAGGCCCTGGTCACAGGCCAGGCCACAGGCCAGGCCTGTACGAATTTCGTGCGCCGGACCTCTAGTCTTAAATAATAGTAAGTGAAGTCTTGAGAGAGCCTAAGCCAATTGCTGCCCTGAATATGAAATAAAGCATTAGGATGCTAACATCCATTTATCCATTTTACTAGTATGTACCATCAGTAGGATAGTTTTTAAAGATAATAACTGTGAGCTATTAAAAAGTTAGTGGTAACAGAGTAATTATAAACCTCTTTTTCTATATTAGTGGTGTGTTGAAACCTCTTAGTAAAGCTTAATTTTGTGTGGTATTCTAAATCTTGCATTTTTATTTTAGCACTTCTTTTTGTGTTGCCTTATGCATAGATTCTCCTAGATGATAATCTTATACTGCTGAATAATTCAAGAGGAAGGGAGCCCCCTCCCATCCATGAAATGACCTGCTCTTATTTCTGAAATGTTTACATTGCTTCCCAGTTGTTCTGTGTACCAGAGCATTGTCCCCATTTTTTACCCATTGCTCTAGCCCTACATTCTGAAGCCTTACCTCAAAACCTTCATATCCTACACACACATCCCCTCCCTAACTACATGACGATCGCTCTCCTAACTGCACCTCCAGCCTCCTGACAATGCCCCATTTGCCCGGTCGCAGTTGTTTCCAACTCTAATGTGTATGAGAATCACCTGAGGTGTTTGTCAACTAGAACCTGCCGGGCCCTTCGCAGAGTTTCTCATTTAAGAGGCCGGGGCCAGAGCCCTCAAGTTTGCTTTATATAGGTTTCCCAGGTGCTGCTTGGGCCGCTGGCCCGGGCAGCCCTTTAAGAACCACTGCTCTCCAAACCAGAAGGCAGCCCCCTTCCGGTTGAGGCTGGAGCACAGGGAGGTTTTGTAGTGTGGATTGTAGCCAGGAGCCACCTCACTATGTACCCGTATGGCACCACCTCCTGGCGTCTGGACCTGAACCCTGTGTTTGTCACAGGAGCCAAGAGAGAACCCAAGACAGAGGCTAGTGGCACAATTATGAAGCATGAGTTACCCAGATGAAAGCACCTATGGAAATAAAGGTATTAATATCATTATTTATACCTACTGTTCTTAATAAAATAGCAATGTGGAAGTGTTGACTACTAGTCCCAAGTGCTTAAAGTTGTTCTGTGGAACACAAAGCAATGAAGTCACCTTTTAAATAGTGTAAATGGGAAGCATTGTTTGGTTTACTGTTTTCAGAACTAAGAGCACGTTTTGATGTAACGTGTTGCGACACAGCAATGACAAATTATGACTGGTTATAAAAGGACCAGGAGAGAGAGAGATTAGGCTAGATGAGAGCAGACCCTGTTTGTGGCTGCCAGAGAATGGAGTAGTTCAGTGGACTAGATAGATGTTTTAACTCCTGTAACAAAGAAAAAGGTTTGGGAGTCAGGAGATGAAGAAGGAGACCATATGAACTTATTTTGTGTACAATGAAGAATGAAGGCTCTTACCACGTGGGGAATTTTGAATTACAAAGCAGGTATAGAAATCTCTGTGTGATAACTTCTAACCTGTACAATGTTCAGACATCTTTTCAACGTAACCCTTAAGCAGTCCCACCTGACTTGGAAGATGCACCAAGAAGAATTTGCCTGTGGCTGTATTGAGGAGCCCTGGAAAATAAAATTTAATACAATTAAACTAAAATATTTTTATTGAAGAAGAAGAATCATCAGAGAGTCTCCCTTAAGGTGGAGTTTGTAACAGAGGTAGATAAGAACTTGGAGATTGATCGAAGAGGAAGACATTCAAAATGAAGAGTTCCCTTTAAAAAGGAATTGGGAAGGAAATATTTACCATAGGGAAATGAAACTAAATAGTGGTCAGAGATTTTGAAGTAGAATCAAACAAAGATCAGATGCATATATTCATGTAAATGTATATGCATACATGTTTATGTATATTCTCCATCAGCCTGTGACTATAGATGTGTCAGGCATTGATGTCCGAGGAACCTGTGCAATCTTAGCTTTTACACGTCTATAGATTTCATACAGGTTATAGTCTTAACGTGCTTTTTTACATAAGATTATATGAGGAGCAGGGTTTGCTTTTAATTGTACAGGAGATTTCGTAATGTAAAGTTGAGTTCAGCTCTTGCTATGGAAAATTTACTTTTCTTTCTGACCTATTTTTAAAAAGGATTTACATCTGTTGTAATCCCAAGGTACCTTTCTTTCATTCTTTTCAATCAAGTAACCTTTTTTAATGCATCCTGAGGTGATATTGATTGGAAGTCTGAGTTTTCTTTGGTTTGCCCTCAATAATGCTACTTTAATGGGAGGAGACTAGATAGACTTTGGATGAATTTCCCTGGAGTTTCCAACTCGTATGCCCTCTACCTCCTCCAAGAGGGGAGGGCTAAGGATAGGACTGAAGGGTTTGTTACTTTGTTGTGTTATTCTGGTCTGTCATGTCTGGCTCAAGTTTTCTCAAAAGCTGAAAGTGAGAGATAGTTCAGATCAGAATTTTAAGAGCCTGTTGTGAGAAAGAATGCTGAGGACAAATATCTGCTTTTCACTGTGCGTCATCAAGTGCACATGTTTTTGAGAAATCCTTTGGAAGTACAAAGATGTCCTTTTCAAAATGCTAAGGGGTTGGTAACTGTGTAAACAGTGTGCATGGCTTCGTGAATAAGCGTGAGGTCTAAAATGAATGAGCGTGCGCGTTAACATTATGTGTCACTTCAAGGCATTATTTCCACATGTTATTTTCTTCAGGAATGGAATTTATTAGAATTTGGTTAACATTGCCTTGAGTTTTCACCATGAGGTTAAGATTATTTAATAGCACTCTAAAGTATGAAGTCATGTATGACTGTCTCTGATTTCCCGAAGTGCTCCAGTGAGAAATAATACTTTAATATGTAGCCACAGGTTGGTGTGAAAGGAGCCTGTCATCCACCCTTGTATTTATTAAAGTATTTGCGGAGCACTCACTGTGTGCCTGGTGCTGTACTCTGCACTGGGGATGCAAAGGTGTAGAACATAGATCTGGTCTCTTTCAGTAAGAAGCTCATGGCCTGTTGTGGGAGACACAGACAGAACAGGCTAATTAATGATGTGTGAGAAGTTCTGTGATGGGGAAAGTACAAGGGACTGTGACATGATCTCAGAGGCTCAGAGGAGGGCTCATGAAGGAGATGGCTAAGCCGAGACCTGATGAGCAGGAGGATGCAGGTCAATGATCAAGAAATGAAATGTGTGCCAGACAGGGAGAATGGTACAGTCCACAGGTAATGACAGTCCTACCTGAGTTAGTAGTTAGGTGACTTCAGGAAAAAGTCTATCTTAAAAAATTGGTTTTCTTATCTTCCTGTAGGGGACAGTGGGTAGTGATAATGGTGGTGGCATAGATGGTGGGTGGTAGTGGTGGAGGAAAAGAGATAAATGTAGCAGTTCAAGTATACTAAGCACTTTGCATGCATTCATTACTATGAGAGTTGTACAGTAATCTTATGAGGTAGCTACCATTACTATCTCTGTTTTTGTTTTTATAAATTTTATTGATTTTTTTTTTTTTACAGGGAGGAAGGGAGAGGGATAGAGAGTTAGAAACATCAATAAGAGAGAAACAGCCATCAGCTGCCTCCTGCACACCTCCTACTGGGGATACAACCAAGGTACATGCCCTTGACCAGAATCGAACCTGGGACCTTTCAGTCCGCAGGCCGACGCTCTGTCCACTGAGCCAAACTGGCCAGGGCTATTATCTCTGTTTTAAAGGTTAAGCGGCTTGTTCAAAGCCCACCTGCTAGTAAGTGGAAAAGCCAGGATTCAAAAACAGGAGCTGACTCTAGAGCCTGCATTTCCACCATTACTATGCTCTGAATAATCTAACTTTTTCATAGGGCTGATACAAAGGTGAGCAATCTCACCTGCAGGAGCCTTCGAAACTGCATGGAACTCTGTACTGTCATTGTGTGCACTGAGCTGACGCACGAGTCATGTGCTCGGTAGTAAAAATGGTTTCAGCCGTTTGTGGGCTGCCAGTACTTGCCTTGTTACCAACTCCTCGACTGCTGTGGCCTCTGCACATTAGAAGTCTAAAGTGACATTCCTGGGGACATTTTTTGAAGCAACAGAATATTAGACAACATGGATTATGGATTTGCTCCCAAATGGCAATTGCTGTGTTAGAAAGTCCTCTGACATATCTGAGATTGTTCATCTCTGTTGAACATTCCCTGACTGCTTAGCACAGAACAAAAGGGAGGCTTGGCAAGTATCCTTTCCCCTGCCCCCCCCAAAAATCTTGGCTTCTAACATGGACAATGCAAAGTATTCATCTTGAGCTGTGACACCTTGGGGGCTGCCATCATCAATTGCTGAGATTCTCCCAGCTTGTTCACTAATCTGTCATAAGTGCAGTCTTCAGCAAAAGGGGACCAGGAGGATATTGGTGCCCTTCCTCTCTGGCTTTTCCTCTTGATAAGCAATTTTAATTTTTCTTCTTCCACTCTACTCTGGTCTTATGCTTCAACTGGCTAATGTTCTCGAAGTATCACCATTCAGTCAGCACATATGTAACATAATTATTGAGGGCCAGTTATGCTCCAAACTCTCTCCTAGGCCTTAAGGTTCCTAAGGGTTATCAAGCAAGGCTTGATTCAATCTTTACAAAATGTATATGCTCACAATAGATGTTTTTAAGATGTTCTCTCCCACTAACTGCTCCTTGTATTGCTTATCACAAAAACCAAGTGAAAAATCTCTTGGCATGGCATGGCCAATGTGGCTCAGTGGTTGAGTATTGACCCATATGAATGAGGAAGTCATGGTTCGCTCTCTGGTCAGGGCACATGCCTGGGTTGCAAGCTTGATCCCCAGTAGGGAATATGCAGGAGGCAGCCATCAATGATTCTCTCTCATCATTGATGTTTCTGTCTCTCCCTCTCTGAAATCAATATATGTGTGTGTGTGTATATATATATATGTATATGTATATATATGTGTGTGTGTGTGTGTGTGTGTGTGTGTATATCCCTTACCTTGAAACAGATACTCTCCTGAGATATGCATCTTAGAGGACAAGGTACTTTGATCCTTCCGGGTACATCAGAATTGGCAGTAGAGATTTTAAGAGATTAATGTGACTTTTTGGGAAAGATATACCTGTGTTTTGCCTGCTCTTTTATTTAATTTGAGGAAGTAGATACATTTAAATCCTTATTGGAGACCATGACATTAGAACATAAAATCCTTTAATCCTTCATCAAGTGAAAATGCTGTGATCTATTTGATACCAAGGAGCGATGATGCTACAGGTTACCCTGGTGGGGCATTCGGATCACTTAAGCTCATGCTGAAACAATGAACATGATCTCACTCACATAGAACAGGGCTCCTTTCTTTCTCCGCACTAATCACACACTTCTGAAATGCACTAATCTGAAATGCCTATTAATCAGTGTTGGCTTTTTCTTCCACTTGAGGGTAAGTGCCTTGTGTCTCTTGGTCAGCATGTATCCCAAGGTCTAACAGTGCCTGGCATGTAATAAATATGCTCAGTAGTATTTGTTGAATGAAATGCAGGCACACTGATTAGAGCTTGAAAACCAATAGTAGCATTTGGGATTATTGTGAAATAAAGCAAAATTACTTGATAACAGTGATCTTCAATAATTAGGTCTAGTAGTTGTCAGCACCCATAGCTGACTTCCTCTGGGTAGGTTTTTTTTTTTTTTCATGTCCCCTTCCATGTAGTATCTATTTCTATGCATTAATAGCTCATATGGCAAAAAAGATCTCCTGGTTCTTTGGAAACTACTAATGCCTAGCAGTGATCTTTCTTCTACTTATCACAAGGGTGACCAATCATATTTCTGGTATGAAATGACATATTCTTCTAAATCCAAAGGAGTTTAATGTTCGGGAAAACCTTGATAATAATGTGGGTAGATGGTGCAGTAATTTTGCATTTATTTATTCAATAGAAATATATTGGGCACTTCTTGTGTGCCAGGCATGGGGTTTAGGTGCCAGGAATATAGAGTAACAAAACCCTCAGGGAATATATATTCATCAATGAATAATAAAGATAAATGTACAATTGTGGCTGTGGTAAGCATTGTGGAGGAAGAGTTTGTGGTGATTTGGGCATGTGTCAGAGGATTGGACCTGAAAAGCTTCCCTCGGCTAAATCAGGAAGTCGTGGGAGAAGGTGATGGAAGGCTGACCCAGGCAGAGAGAACTGTGTGTACAGGGCCCTATGGTATTAGCAGTAGAGAGAGTGTGTGTTCAGAGGAGTGAAAGATGGCCGGTGTGACTTGAGTTCCCACAGGATGGGCATTAGACAAAAGCCACACCTTGCAGAGCCTTGAGGATATATGAGGCCTTTATTGCTTTGTATCTGAGGAGTAAAGGGAAACTGTTAAAAATGCTTAAATATGAGGGCAAAATGAAGAGCAGTGACCAAGTTTGTTTCCTAAAATGATCAGTCTGGCTACAGTGTGAAGAACAGACTGGAAATGATACAGAATAGATCGAAGGAGACACGTGGTTTATTCATAGGAAACTGACACAGAGCCGACATAACATATGCCCATGTGAGGCAGTCCCCAGATAAAGCATGTATCCTTGCAAGAGATTCAAGATGAGTTCCTCCATGGTATAATAGAGACCTCTTCAAATGTCCTCCGTGTCATGCACACACACTTACCCAGACATAAATTAGCATCATTAATGCAGAATGTCGCGTTCCAGCCCGGTTCCCCTTCCAGCCAGTGTGTCACTTCAGCACCTTCTCCTTTGTGCTTTCCCCTTTGCCTTCAAAGGCTGCTCTGGGGTCTCATTTTCCTCCCCAGAAGCGTGCGATTGGTTTTTCTGCCACGCGATTAGACTGATCCCCCTCTTAGAGTCTAATCGGCCATGGATGGCTTGGTGCCTGTGCGTCAAGAACTTGGAAAATATATTAAGACATCGTCCAGGGTGGAAGCTCTGTTTTGACAATGATTATGCCTATTATCTATTTTAATAAATGTAAATTGCTGTGCAGAAACAAGCTATTTGATGCCACTTGAATCCTTTTCAGTGAAGCCTGAATCCTTCCTGTGTGACTTAGATGTATTACTGTCATTTTCCCTTCACAGAGTTGAATCAACACACTTAAATCAGACCTTTGTGAAGGCATCCTCTTGTGCAGTTGCCCGCATAAACTGTTGGGATTTTAGTCTTTGAGATCCATGTTTGGTAACATTTGCACGTTTTTCTGTAGTCCCTTCCAGAATTAAAATTCTTGGGAAAACTCAACCTAAGGCAACATGTGCATTTTATATGCCAAGCACTAACCTTGGGACACAGCAGTGAATAAGGCAGCAATGCTGCCTTTTTAGAAGTTTACAGTCATGTCTTGCTATTTGAGTGGGAAATTTAAAACACAAGTAGTTAAACTTTGCGGGGGGGGGCGGGGGCAGGCAGCAATGAGGGAGTTAGGAGTCCTCATGATGCCCTTTGGAAATGTGATGAAAGCTGAGGCTCCTTTCCACAGGGGAAAAAAATACTAAAAAAGCCATAATCCTACAAAGCCATGTAGTTTCAGAGAGATCATTTGTTCTTGTGAAGTTCATCCCTCCATGGTGATCAAGCATTTCTAACTGAAAGTTAAGGTGAACAGATATGCAGAACATAACTGAGGCGTGCATATGCAGTGCTATAAAGGGAGGGTGTTGTATTCCATGCCAAGGAGGAGCGTGGTGTTCTGGCTTCAGAATGATGTGGGTAGGGAATACGGATGAAGCCCTGTCTCAGAGGGATCACCTCTGAAGCTTGTCCAGTCCAAATAGGTTTAGAATTTTAAAAGCTTTCTAATGGCAGATCTCTTCAGCATTACTTTATTGCTTTGTATCCGAGGAGTAAAGGGAAATTGTTAAAATGTTTGATCTGACTCCATTCCTGGCTAGTAAGAGGGGCAGCTCCAGTTGTCTGGGTTGTGATGACCTCTTGCCCACAGGGAAGTTTGGGAAATTTTCATAATTAGGAAAATGCAAAAAAAAAAAATGCATTTAACTTGAGCTTTTTCTTCTTTTCTCATTCGTTCCTTTCTTTCTTCCTTCCTTCCTCCCTCCCTCCCTCCCTGCCTCTTTCTCACCCTCATACCCTCCCTCCCTTCCTTCCTTTCTATTTTTCTTCCTTCCTCCCTACCTTCCTTTTTTCCTCTCTCTCCCTTCCTTCCAGCCATTAGTTGGATTGAACAGCTTCTTTAAAAATGCTACAGTGAAGTCTAAACCAATTATTTTTATCCAGGAGTAGTTAATGCTGCCTTTGGGTGAGATAGAACCCAGGTAGAATTGGTACCACTGAATAATTAAGGAGTTGAGAGAGGGTTATATGCATTCAGAAAATTCAGGCATTGCTGAAGCTGGCTTCTGCTTTGAGTTTGGGTGCATTTGACCTTTATATGTAAGGAGAAAAACTGACCTTGAATAGTCCTCTCTAACCTTCAGAAGTTTCATCTCAACTTCACTCTTCCCCCAAAAAGTTGCCTTAACTATGTCATCTCTTCTGAATCCTTGTGTTAGAGACTTTAGTTCATAATTTAATGGTTATATGGTAGCATATTGAACACTATTGTTTAATGCATGTCTGTCTTGTTTCTTCTTCTAGTTGTGACCTCCCTGAGGACAGACATTACATGTCCCCACTAGAAAGTAAGCTCCATCGATCAGGTCAGGGACACATTTTTTTTTTTATTACTAATCCCATCACAATGTCTCACACATTACAGGAAAGCCATAGATAATTTTAAATAAGCAGTTCTAATATTTCAGAATCATTTATAGCTTTAATTGTTATGCTTACATATACCATACCTGCTGGTAATTGACAAGAAAACCAATTTGTTTTTGTTTTGCATAAAACCAAGTTGGAGTCAAAGTAGGACTATTTGAAGTGGCAGTCTCTGAGGCTGCGTCTTAATATCTGGTTGTCAGAGTTGATGGAACCCCAAAACTTGGGGTACTTGGGAAGTGTCTAGATTAATGAAACTGTCCGTTGGCTTTATTTTTAGTTATGTACTGGGGCTGTGCTTTTAAACCACAAGTTAACTCAAAGCAGAGATTAATTTGGTTACTCTGGGTTGTGTCCAAAGTCAAGCAATGACTATGGACTAGTCACTGAGTGTTATAATTTTACATTATCTCATTTAATTATCATAAGAGCCCTAAAAATAGTAACGTATATTCTTCCTTTAGATATAAAAACAGGTTCAGAGAGGTAACTAACCTTAAGCTCTGTGAAGGCAAAGTACCTAGCACTGAGGAGTCATTCAATTAACTATTTGTTGAATTAAATTTATCCAAGTGGACTCAGACAACAGTTGATTGAGGCTAGTTTTGAACCTGAAGCCGTTGGTACTTGAAACCCATTCTCTTTCCACCACTGCCTCGCCTCTAAATAGAAATTGATGTAGAGAGAAAAAAATGCCAACATTCTTAGCTTTTCATTTTAGCTCTTTGCTCTTTCAGCTCAAGCTACACAAGACTCAAGTTTTCAACATCTGGCCCCAAACATCATTTTCCTCTGTCTGTGCTCTTTGCCCAGAGATGATGCTAAAGATAAACGTGACTTCCTGGCAACAGCTCAGAACAATTGTGTTAGAACATGCTCTTCCTGGTATCCAAAGAGAGCAAAAATAAACATTTGGAAAGAAGGGTGAATAAAGTTGCAGAAATGGTGACACTATTTGCATTTTATTCTCTTTCTCCTCCCACCCTCATCTCCCCACTAGGATGGGAGGTTAGTGGCTGTCCAAACACAGCAAAAAACTCTGCAAGTCAGAACTTTATCATGTTTTATTATTGTGGTTTGCTGACTTTTAAAAAATTAAAATTTAGTTGGCATACAATATTATATTAGTTTCAGGTGTACAACATAGTGATTCAGCATTTATTTACCTTATGATGTGATCACTAAGTCCAGTACAAACAAAATAGAACAAAAGAAAACAGACTCATAGAAGCAGAGAACAAACTGATGCAGACTTGTTTTTAATGGAGTCCTGGCTCTCTAAGTTACTCATGACCATTTAGCATCATCAGCAGATTTAAGACGTCTTTTCCCTAAGCGATAGTAAAAATAAGACAATATTCAGTTTTATAGGGACAAGCTCTAGTTTTTATACTTACCTCCCGGCTGACACAAATACATGACTTAAAATTTTTCTTTTAGAAATTGCATCTACATTTTAGGGCTCGATTTGAACCTATACTTTTGGGGGAGTACTACAAAAGTAATGTTTGCTTTTCTGCCTCCCTTTCTGTCTTCAAAGAGATGAGGCCATACTCTGAGGAAGAGTGTTGTGTAGAGCAAAATTAGAGCCAGATCCTAATTAGAGGTCAGAGGGAGGGGAACTGGAGATCAGTTTGTGGAATAATCTTCTGGTGTTCAGTCTACCAAAGGGTGGGAGGGATTGTCTCAGGAGACGGTCTTTTCACAGGAAGGATGGATACCCATTTTTCAGAAATGTTAAAGAGAGTAGAGTGAAAAAGATTGGGCTCAACCTCAAAGGCCTCTTCTGAGAGTTTCTCTGATTCTCACTTCCCAAAATGTGCTTTGCCTATGGAAACTAGTAATCTGATTTTGTTTCTTATTTCAATTAAATTATATAAGGTGAGACAGAATGGGGAGTCCAAGAGAAGATGTATGATGAATTGTTTGTACACTGTTTAACAAATCTTATTCATAAATATGTGAATGTATAACACACACACATGCACACACCTATACCTATCCTATATAATAAGAGGTAATATGCAAATTGACCATCACACCCTTGCATAAGATGGTCACCTCCATGTAGTCAAAGGTGGCCACCACAACATGGCTGTCAGGGGCAGGCAGTTGTGGGGAGGGGACCAGGTCTGCAGAAGAGGGCAGTTGGAGCAACCAGGCTGGCAAGAGAGGGAAGTTGGGGGTTGGGGGAAGCAGGCCAGTAGTGGAGGGCAGTTGGGGAGATTGGGCTGGCAGGGGAGCAGTTAGGGGGTGATCAGACTGGCAGGCAGAAGTGGTTAGTGGCAATCAGGCAGGCAGGCAGGTGAGTGGTTGGGAGCCAGCAGTCTCACATTGTGAGAAGGATCCCAGATTGGAGAGGATGCAGGTTGGGCTGAGGGATATAGATAGATATAGATGATATAGATAGATATAGATATAGATATAGATATAGATATAGATATAGATATAGATATAGATATAGATATAGATATAGATAGGGGATGGGGCAGAAGGCAGACTCTTTACATATCCTGAGTCCTCTTCCCATACCCACCTTAACTCTATGCAGTGGCTCACCCTTGGGTCTAACCTACCCTGATCCCTCCCTCTTTATTCTCTCCCTCCTGTTCTGCCCTAGCTCCCCTTCTTTCTAGCTCTAGGATTTGGGGAAATCACTACTCTGTGCCTTAGCTCCTTCTCCTATAAAACAAATGTTAGTGGCTCCTTGCAATTTCATTGTTAGAGAGGACTATATGCAAAACACCAACACAGGAACTGCAAGCCATGGGTGGCTATTTTATTTTTCTTGCATGTATTTATTCAAAAGAAAAAGACTGTGACACCAGGATGGGTGTGTATGCTAGGCTGTCTTTTTAGGGACATGAACACAGAACCTTCTCATCAGGGGCTCATAAAACACTGAGAAAGACATTTTCTGACTGCAGAGTGGCACATGGTCCTAGTGAGCAAACATACCCCAGAAATGAGCTCAAAATTCAGACCCCTCATAAATCAACTCCTCACATGCTATTGTCCTAGAAGCAATTGTTGGCTTTTTTGAACTTCCTAGAAATGTGCTATCCAATAAGGTCACCACACAAGTGTCAATTGTGGGCTTGAAATTCACTTGAAATGTGCTTAAGTATAAAATACACACCAAATTTCAAAGACTTGACAAATAATGTAAAATATGTTTTAATATTGATTACATGTAAATTGATATTTTGGATACACTGGGTTAAATAAAATATAAAATAATGAAAAGATATAGTTAATAAAAGGTAATATTTCATCTTTAAAAAATTTTTAATGTGCCTATGAGAAAATTTTAAATTATATATGTAGCTCACATTTTCTTTCTACTGACAGTTCTGTCCTTGAACTTCCCCATGCCACTTCATAGCCACATTATTTTCCTCTCCCTTCCGCCATATGACTCTCTAACATATTATATTTGTCAATTGGATTATTTTATAAACTCCTCCAGGGTACTATATACCATTATTATTGATGTTATTTGTTGTCATGCACATCACATGAAGTCCTCAACATATATTTGTTGGATAGGTGGATAGATATATGGATGGATGGATGGATGGATGGATGGATGGATGGATGGATGGATGAGCAGATGGAATGAATGGAGAGGAGCTATATTGTGAGGCCTTGTGAACTTCAGAAGGATATAGTCTGCTAATTTCTTTGAGGTAGAAGGCAAGGTCAATGACTACAAATTGTCAAAAAGTTCATTTCACCAATCCCATGAGAGATGCTAATGAGTATGTCCTACATTTGTACCTGAAGCTTTCTCTGTGACCTATGGAAGTGAGTTATCTCTACAAGGAACAGTTATTGGAGTTGCACAAATGTTTTTATTTTGCAAATGATAAAGATATGACTGTCACTCATTAGGCAAAGTAAGAATCCAGAAATGAGATAGCAGTAGCCTCTAAAGGATTCATCTCAGGACAGCAAGCAGTCAGCACTCCTAGGAGTTCAGCTTGACTTGACAAGATATGAGTGGAGTCCAATTAGCTAGAGTTTGGGTGTCTTCTCTCATTCTGACTCAGCATCTTAAACAAAGGACATCAGAAAATAAATGCAATCCTTGCCATGGATCCTGATCCTGTCATCGTGACACAATACCTTTGTGTAAGCTACATGCCAGCACATCACCACCATATCGTTATAGATGGACCTTTCTTAACCAGAAACATTTAGCCAGACACATTAGCCAGACACATTTCCCAGAGAAGAGCCTTGAGAAGTTTGTGGTGGGCCACAGCCAAAGTGGTTTCACAGGCGTTCATACTTCAACTGGGTGAGGGGTATGTGTGTGGGGAAGATGCAGAGTTCTCTAAGTCCTAAAAACTTGAGGAAAAGGGATATGAGCAGTGGACATTCCACCTCAGGTTTAGTGTGGGCAGTTGACAGTAAACCTGCCTTGTGAGGGTGAGGCACAGGCACAATCACCTGCTGACATGGGCTTGGTTTTAGCTCATAAAGTGGTAGCCTGTGAACTCTGTCTCTGAAACTTCTATTTGTCTTGCCCACATTTCACAAGTTTCTGTAAGTTTCTTGATAGATTCTTGAAGGAACATTTTAATGTTATTTTCTCGCCAAATATATGAAAAAATAATATATTAAACTGAATTGTTTTTAGTCATTGAATTTTTTTTCTGCCAGAGTACTATAACTACAAATGGGCAAATAGATTCTTACAAAATTTTGGGGATCACTTTTTATCCTGATTTCTAAAATCCAGTTTGTGCTCAATCATTAAAGAGTTTGACCTTTCTGAAAAATCATCAAAATGTATGAATTTTCATATGGAAAGTGCAGTCAGTAGTACAACACCAATTAGTGGTCTGAGCCTAGATAATGAATGAAACATGAATAATAGGGATGTTAGTTGAGTTGACACAAGTGAAATGTTTATAGCTAAATAAAACAAAAAAAAGTTTTAAATAATTTAATTGACCAAAGGCATGTAAAATACTAATTAAGACACTTGGCCCTTCATTCAAAGATAACTAATTCTAAATTATTGTTTCTGCCAGTAATTAGTTATAACCTTAGTCCAATCACCCACCCTAACAAAATGTCAATGTTCTCATCCATATAAAACATGAATAATAATGGGACTTAACTCTATATAGAGTTATTATGAGAACAAAATGGATTATGTATGTAAAACACTTAAGACCATGCACTAGTACATTGCCCTCAATAAATGTTAGCTATTTCTATATTATTAGAAGACAAGTAATTTGCCATGTATAACAAGTATCCTTTTTAAAATTCTGGGTATCCTAAATTACATTTTACCAAGGAAATCATTAGGCAATAGTTTAATGTAACCAAATATGTAGTAAGAGCATTTCACCAGGGCTATTTTAAAGCAAGATTAGCTAAAACCCTGGGATGTGTATAGAAATGGCAGTCATTTCTTAATCTTAAAGAAATGAACTGATTCATATAATGAGTCATCTCTAATTCCTCTGCAATAATATGTGAAAATAAATACAGTTCTGCACATTGAATAGTATTTGTTTCTTTGGATGTTGCCTATTGATTGTTAGGAGGCAAGGAGATTGATATTAATGCCTGTTTGACATTGTTAGCTGTGCTGCTAGGGGGAGGAGATAGGAACAGAAAGACAGACAGACAAGATACACAGACACGCACACATATAAACACATTCACACAGAGCTTGTGGTCCATCTCGTTACTTTCCACTTATCAGAGCTTAATATGAAAATGCCTGGAAGAATGGAGTGACTGTTTCAACATGTCATTCCCATAGTAGGTGAGGTGTCAGGCTTTCATAACTTTTGAAAGCCCTGAAGTTAGACGTCTCCTTGTCACACTAAAGTCAGAGTCTAGGTGGAAAATGCCATGATTCCAATGTCAGTGTTCAGACTGGTTGGGGAATTTGGGATGACCGTACAGACAGGTTTTATTTTAAGGTACCCTAAGAACTTTGCTTACTTAGATCCTTGCATATACTCTTGCTGTGTTTACTAGAAGGCTTAAAGGTGACAATGAAAATATTAGCTAGTTGGTAAACATTCCATGAGAAGGAAAGTAGCAAAAAAATCTCTCTGCCACTTATGACTATAGATAAAAAGCCCTTTCTAGAATGTGCTCATTCAAAGTTCTACATGCTGCACATGCTGTAAGTTCTGTTTGAGGATGAGCTTGATACATTGGTGCGAAGCTAATGTGGACATTTCAGAAACGATAATGCCAGAAACGAAATAAGACTCTGCCAGGGTTCTTATTCCAGCATTAAGAAGGGTTCAGGAATCTGGAGAAGGCTGTGCATAGATTAAATAAGAGTCCAGAGACAAAGCATAATTTTGAAAGGCATTTGGGGGTCAGAGGAGCTTAGCTAAAGGAGCTAAAATCTAAGTTCTAAGGTCTAAGGTCTCCTCATCTCAGGACCCATGCATTTTATTAATATAATTTGTCCCGAGGTGAGGCAGAGATATACACTTCAAAGAGTATACACAAGCATTGTCAGAATGGGGAAATTAGCCTATAGCTGTTCGGGTGTTTGGCCTATAGGAGGCAATAACATGTAGATATCTTAAGATGCCCTTTAGCTGTCTGGCAGCCAACAATCATCCCTTTTCAGGATTGGGGAAATGCCCTCGGCCATTCCCAACAGGTGACTACAAGTGTGACTCAAACCTTGTGAGTCTCCAAGTTCCATCAACCTTTTGATGAAACTCTTGAAATTACAACATGCTGGAATTGGTTTCTGGCAAGACTCAAACGCAGCCTATGAAGTATCTGCTAGGAGTATCTGGAAATGTTTTAAGTAGTTGGCTCCAATTTTAACAAAAGTATGACAATGAGAATTAAGGTGCCTCCTCTGTCTAGTTTGCAGAGAGTGTGTGATGCATGCACCTTAATTACTCTGTGAAATGATGGCATGGTAGCAAGTCACCTGATGACCTTGGGGTCAATGAATATGGAAGCCGGTATATAGGAAATGTCATTGGTTAATTATAATACATGTGTGATACAAGCAGCCTGGCTAACCAAGCTGGAATAAGAGTGAGCTAGTAATGTTTGTTAAGGTTTAGGCACTGTGCTTGTTGCATTTAAGTGTCATTCAATCTTATTGAGTGGATATGATCATAATAGCTAATTTGCATACAGGAGTCAGCCTGTGTCAGCTAGTGTGTTAAGCATCTGGCCTAAATTATCTAATTTAGTTTTCTAATTTCTATAACATAGATATGATTAGCTCCATTTTACAGATAAGTAAACAGAGGACTGTTGATCAGTCTCCCATCCTATATACAACCCAGATCTTTCTAACTTTTAGAAGTATTGTGCATATTGTAGCAATAAAGATAATTTTTTAAAACAAGCATAACAAAAAAGAAATGTTTATTGAGTATTTACTATACTAGGCACTGGCCTATATGTTTTTCAAAGAATATCCTATATATACCTCACCATTGTACCTCATTTATTTTAATAATGAGAAAATAGAGGCTTATTAAGTTAAGACTTGCCCAGTTTTATGCAACTGGTAAGATACAGACAATGTGAGACCAGTTTAGTATGACTCTAAAACCTAAAATATTAAACTAATTTGCCTATAACAATATAGATTCTCATAATTTCAGGACTGCTGTTTAAAAAAAAAGAAAGAGAGAGAGAAAAGGGAGAGCTTCCCTAAAAAGTAAGGATGATTACATGAATAAATGGAGATTCATGAGGGCAGACCCTGGTTTCTTGGGTAGTTTGAGACATCTCAGATTCCTTACCCATCTGTTTGAACCTGTCATCTTTGCTTCTTTCATATTGGTTGGTTTCGTTTGTTTTATTTTCGGGACTTTTTATATGGTATTTCCATGAAATAGGTCACAGGTGCTTAACACACCATCCTTCAGTTTGCCTGGAATTTTCTTTAAGTGTGAGAGCAGAGTTCCCATAACAGCCCCTGTGCCTTAGCTGAGGCTGTACCCCTCACCTTTAGCTGTGTGATTCTACTCATGTTGCAGACCAAGCAGAAAGATAGGCTGATCCCTTATCCAATTTTTAATATTGTTATACATCATAGACAAGCATTCCCATTAAGATTTCTGTGCTAAAAAACCATAAGACCCTCATTTTGTGCAGCTCACAAAAGATCCCAGCCAAAATACGTACTATAATTTAGGCAATCCGTTTTGTGATGAATCACATGTTAAAAATAGTTTTCCCTTATTCACCTGACAGGCGATGATAAATTTTAAAAACAAAATAAAAGAAGAATTGGTGTTTTTAAATTTTTGGCTCAAGCCTGGCGAGTGTTGTCCAGTGGTTGAGCATCAACCCATGAACCAAGAGATCACCAGTTTGATTCCTGGTTAGGGCACATGCCCTGGTTTTGGGCACAATCCCCAGTGCAGGATATGCAGGAGGCAGCCAATCAATGTTTCTAATCTTTCTCTCCCTACCTCTCTCTCTCTCTCTCTTAAATCAATAAAAAACATTTTTTTAAAAATCAACTACTAGAAAAAAATGTTAAAGAAATACATTTTAAAAAAACTTTGGCTCAAAAGAATCCTGACATGACATTAGTGGTAGCTGTGTCACTCTGGTCTTGCAAAGTATTTTTTTTTACCCTCATTAGAATAAAGATGAACTAAGGTCTTAATCATATTAAGTCACATTAAATAGGCTTTTTTCCACTTGTCTTCCTGTAAAGGAATGTCTAATGTGTTAATCAGTTTATTTCTTGTCCCCTTTTCTCTATGATAGGGAAAATATGTCTAATTCAGAAGACTGTCCAGTACCAAAGTTTATTTTTCTCCTTGAGTAATTGCCAAATAGTCTTACTCCTTATTTCAGTATGAGGATTTTGTTTTACTAGATCAGAGTTGTTAACCCATCAGGATGATTTTGTCTTTGTAACCTTTGTAAGGAGTTATTTAAACCAGACCTGAGAATTCCAAAGGAAAAAAAAAATCCTCAGAGACTTTGGCTTACAATGAAACAGGATTGTCGTGTTTTAGTGTTGTCTGTTTTGTATTGAGGGAAAAAATAGATCATCTTTTTGTCCATATAGTCACCCTCTGGCATTATCTCCATTTGGCTGTCTCTACAGCCATGGACCTCTTAGCTCTGACTAAGTGTATACCAGCAGCTATTAATAGCTGAATTCTACAACAGTCTGCTGTCACAGATGGAATCTGAGCTTCTGAAGACTGGGACCTTAGAAACTCATTACAAAGAAAGCAGTCCATTCTTTGGCACTTAATGCAGTTAAGCTATCTATAAATAAAGATCATTTAAAAAGCAATACACTAGTCCCTGGTTCTCATTTGTGGACATCACTTATTGATTTGGTCCTTGATACATAAGGTTCTCTTTTATGATCTGTAGGTCTGTAGTATCAATCCAAACACACTATGTAAAATTGCAAGAGAATGTCTTGTTTTAGAAAAAAGTAATACTGAGCTTAAGAGAATACCAGAAAATTACATCACAACAAAGAAAAAGTGGGGGGAGGGAGACTAAAATATGTGCCTCATGGATTGTAAAATCCATGAAGACATACATGTCTATTCAGGAGAGGGCTGATCCTTAACTCCCTGAACTGTGACCATTGCAGGGCCCTGGGCCCCCACCATAAAAGAAAGCACCCTGACTGGTACACAGACTCTCACACACTCACACTCTCACACACTCACACTCTCACACACTCACACACTCACTCACAAACACTCTCACATACTCACACTCACACACTCACACACTCTCACACACTCACACTCACACACTCACACACTCTCACACACTCACACACTCACACACTCACACACTCACTAACAAACACTCTCACATACTCACACTCACACACTCACACACTCACACTCTCACACACTCACACACTCACACTCTCACACACACACACACTCACACTCACACACTCTCACACACTCACTCACACACACTCACACTCTCACACACTCACAAACACGCTCACATACTCACACTCACACACTCTCACACACTCACACTCTCTCATACTCCAAATATATTCCTGGAAACTCTCAATTCTTTTCCCCTAAGCCTGGTAGAGATTGCTTCCTCTCAAGGAATTGTCTTAGTATTTCTATAACAGTATAGAAGGAAGATGGAAAAAGGGATTAAAGTCTATTTCTGGACGCTCTTTATCCATGATTCCCTTGCTCCCCCACTATTTACCAAGAGAATTAAAGGATTTATTAAATCAGATTAACTGCTGTGTCATCTGTTCCACACTCACTAATATCAAAAATGCAGTGAGGTCAGGATAGTGAAAACCCAGTGCTGTGCATAGAAATGATACTTGTGTAAATGAAAGGGAGAGATGTCCTTTATTTTCTCATGCTATTAGGATGTAGGTTCCATGAAGACAGCACCACACTGGTTTTGTTTCCTTCTCTAGCCCCAGCACCTACTACAGTAAATATCTTTGAATAAATAAATATGCAGAGCTAAGGCAGTTTGCAAGCTCTTGAAAAGGATTCATATAAATTCCTTTTTAACTTTGTGCCCTTTCTCTTGTCAGTTTTTATTCTCGTGTCAGTTTTTATGATCTGTGCTGCCTTTTTTCATATACATATACCTGTAAAACAGAATTTCCATGCACAAATCTGTGGTACTTGGAAAGTCATTCTCATGACAAATAAAATAAATTCATACAGGAACATAGTTTATACACTTGAACTACATTGGACATTTCCTCAGCAATAACTGTTGGGGTGGAAGTGCAGGCATTCAGTGTAGTATAATGATCTTTGTCAACACAGCTAGTTTATTCCTTCCTTTATTCTGATTATATACATAAGCCCCTATGATGTGCTTGGCCTAAAGAACCATAGTGAATATGATAGAAAAAAATAGTCTTGATTTTGTGGACCTAGTGAAGTCTATGAGAGAATTGGGGAGAAAGCAGAAATTCAAGCAATTCCAATAAAATGTAATAAATGCCAAATTTATTTCAAGCAGTTATTGAGCACCTACTATGAGCCAGTCTCCAGTAAGGTTGAAGAAATGAGGTATACATATATTAATAACTATGTGTTATTTATATATATATTTTTTAAATATATTTTATTGATTTTTTACAGAGAGGAAGGGAGACAGATAGAGAGTTAGAAACATCGATCAGCTGCCTCCTGCACACTCCCTACTGGGGATGTGCCCGCAACCAAGGTACCCTTGAGTCCGCAGGCTGACACTCTATCCACTGAGCCAAACTGGTTAGGGCTTATTAATGTATATTAAGTAGCTCTGTGAGAAAATGGAAAGATATTCCAGGACAATAGGCGGTTTGTTGAGAAATGTGGTGTAGGCAGAGTGATATGACTGTAGAGAAAAATTCTGTGTGTTGGAGTCATCTGTGACTATTCATGGAGGAAGGAGGATATCAACTGGATCTTTAAGAATGGAAAGGATTTAAATAGAAGGAAAAGGAATTTCTCAATAAATGCAATTTTAAATAAACAATTGCAGAGGGAAAGGCATGGGGGAGGTAAGAGAGGGTATAGGCATAAATGGTGATGGAAGGATACTTGACTTGGGGTGGTGACACACAATACCACATACAGATGATGTATTACAGCATTGTACACCTGGAACCTACATAATTTTATTAACTAGTCACCCCAATAAATTTGATAAAAATAAAAAATATTTAACTTCAAAAAATAAAATAATTGTTAAAGTTGCTGAGTTTTGAGTTCTAATAGAAAACAAAACACCCACGAATATACATCTTATCTGAATCCCCTTATGATGCAGGAGAATCACTTCTATTTGGTTTGGGGATGCTGAGTTGGTCATTTTTAAGTTGGTGCACTTGTGATTTCATTTTATTTTCCTGATTTGTTGCATCAAGTGGGATTTAGCTTAGGTTAGAATTCATACACAATACAATATATAGATGGTGTATTACAGAATTGTACACTTGAAACCTATATAATTTTATTAACCAATGTTACCCCCAATAAATTCAATAAAAATTTTAAAAACTCACAAGGCAAAGATTATAGTAATTGTCTTTTATCTCGCTGGTCTCCAAAGAACTTGTTTTTGTTTTGGCCTCTAACATGCTAGATAATGTGCTCTCAAATGTACTACTCCATTAGAAGAGACCCAGGAAATTCTGGCTAGTTTCTAAGTTAACTCAGATCCAGAGGACCCATTCAGATATAGGAGGCTGGGGATATGATGATTAAGAGAATAAGCTTTGAATTCAGAATAACTTGCCTTCAAATTTTGACAGTGCCACTCTTTGTTGACTTGAGCAGATTATTTAATCACTCCCAAATCAGTTACTTTATCTGCAGAATGAGACTGTTCAGAATAAATTAGATAATCTGTGTATACATTAGCATGCTGACTGGGGTATTGTTTCAATGAATGCCAAGAACTGAAAAGGAGATGATGATGAGCCTAGAGATAATTTAGAGTTTGGATCTTAGTTTGTGATGATTTTGTGGGTCTGAATTTTATAGTTTCCAACTTTCTTTGCCTTCTTCCAAGTTAATCTCTCCTTACATCTATAACCTTCTAAGATTCCCTGAGCATGAGATAGGTTCTTAATTATTAAAGGTCTATTCTGAATTGAAGACAACAAAAACTTTGTGACGGCCATGTCAAGAACATCTTACTCCATGTGATGTAAAAAAATGTATATGGTAAATGCTCACAATTTTACAGCATGTTATAGTTTTCAAACCACTCTGAAACACACCATTGCAATTGACCTTCCCCAAAAATTGGTGACGGGGTGGTAATCACTTCTTTTTACAGATACAAAAACTGAGGCACAGTGAGTACCTTGATTCAAGCCAAGTTACTCAGCTAATAAGTGATGGAGCCCAAGTTTAAATCCAAATATTCCAACAAGTCCATTAGTATTTCCACACTTTTCGAACTTCCAGTCTCCCTACATTACAAAGAAAAATGCAAGCAAGTACAAACTGATATACCTCAGTGTGGTTAGTAATATCTGAAAGAACAAAGAGAGACTTTATGGAGATAGCATAATTAAACCAAGCTTTCTAGGATACCAGAATAATAGGAAATTCTATGTGGGGGGGTAACTTCTGAATGTGTGCCTGTCTCGTGAACCAAAGGGGAAAAGAGTTGCTTTTCCAGCACCATGGACAGCTCAGCAGCTAAAGAGTTGTTCCATGTACAGCCTGAACAAAGTCCTGTCTATTTGATAGCATCAGCTCTGTGAAGCCCAGGGGACCTGACCTGACCTTGTAATGCTCACTCGTAGAGGAACGTAAATTTAAAATGGCATTGGAGTTGCATTAAATGCTTATTCAGGAGGTTTCATTAGTGTCAATAAGTATGACACATTCGAAATTATTGATTTTTTTATTTTTCTCAATTTAGAACTGGAAGAGGCCCAATTAATTACTGCAAAGTGCCCTTACACTGCTTTCTCTCTATCTCGGTTAAAGCCCATTTCAATAATTACCATAGTTGAGTTTCATGCGTCTAGTTGCTTTAGTGCACAATCCTCCTCCCCCAGTGCTTTTTCCCAAACTGAGCTATTCAATGTATGGCTACCCCTCCTCTGTGATGATAACGACCAAATGGAAATCTATAGATGCTAACTAATCCTGTAGCTATGGAAGAAGGGTCCCTAGGGTGGCAAAAAGCTGACTCATAAATTGGAGACAGTAGAACACTGCTGTTGTACAGGCTATATCTTCCCTCATTGGCCTTAAGACCAAACAGGTATCATGAGGAACATAAACTGAGGCAGCTTGAGTTCTGGGCACCGTTCCTACAGTAATTTTTTCATGCAATGGATCTCTGATTTTTAGTGCTGTGGTGGGAGAATGAGACTAACTCTATGGTCTAAGCTTTTGAAATAGATTTAACCTCACACTCCATAAGCTTTTTTATCAGTAGATTGTGCTGTTATCAGATTTTACATAATTACATATATCCAACCCAAACCCCGCATTCTGTAACTTCCTGTGGCTTTGGATAAAGGGGAATCGGTGGCTCAGCTGTTTTAAAATGAGAAAGAGGGAAAATGAATTCATTGGGAAAGAGCTTGGAGTTTGTGCCTGAATTTACTTGACAGGACCATCAACCACCAGAGAGCCAGGCAGGAAATGGATTCCCAGCCCTAATTCAGATGGCATTACAGCATAAGTTTGACTGAATCTTTTCCAACTTTACTTTCTAAAATTAACCGGAAATGAGGCAGTAGAGATGACTATTCTACTGGGTTTTAGAGTCACTCTGCTAGATTGCAGGTGGGCTGCTGGATGCTGTTATTGCTTCACATTATTAGGCAGAAAATTCAGGAGGATAGGAAGTAAAACTATCTCCACCTTCAGCTTGAAAAGAATGTGTATGCGGCATGGCTAATTGAATTCATTTCCAGGATTTTTAACTTTCAAGGATATTAGGCACTGTGATATTAGAAACAAAATTTCCAGATCATTTTAAAGTTAATCCAGGAAATTAAACTACTTTAAAGATTCCTTCTTTGTTTTCTCCTCTTCCTCACCTTTTACTCTATATGTGTGTGTATATATATATATCCTCTAAGTTAACTCTCTGGCAACAGAGGGAGAGAGTCCACCATGCACAGTAATGTGCCAGCTGTCAGATAAAATCTCCAGATTGAAACCAGAATGGAAGGCTGAGCTCCAAGTTGGAGAAGAAGCATGTGTGACCTCTTGGTTCAGATGGAGGGAGTGTCTACAAACAGTCTCCTTTGCCAAAAGACTAGGCTTTCCTTGGAGATAAATAGAAAAACTCCTTTGTTCTCTTTGTTCTCAAAGATATATGAATGGTGTTTAATATTGTCTCACTTCTTCCTATGAGTTCTGATTTTAGGGGCTGTACTGCTTTTAGTTTCTAGGATGTTCTGTCAGTCTAGGTTGCAAATGAATAGGATTTCTGTGGGTGTTTTACTGGTGATGAAAGAAGCTTATTCATGCATCCTTTTAGCAAATGTTTTCTGAATGTCTACCAGGCATTGTTTTAAGTGCTAGAGATAGACCATTGAGCAAAATCCAACAAATTCTCTCCCTGTTCTCATAGACATTATATTCTCATGGGAAGAAAGATAAAAATAAATAAATAGGAAATTTACTATGGAGATCTTAGAGCAAGTTCAAGATAGTATAGAGAATATGGCAGTGGGGAGTCCATACTAAGTAGAATAGACAGGGAAAGGCTTGACACCAAGACTGAAATAACAGAATGGCACTAAGATGGGGGAAATCTAGGAAATGAGGACTCTCAGAGAAGAATCAGCACATGTGAAGGCCCGGAGGTAGTAATGCACTTGGAATATAAGGGGCAGAAGGCCAGTAAGACTGAGAGTGACAAGAGATGTAGGCAGGATACAGACCACGTAGAGGCTTAGAAGCTGTGACAAGGGGAGTGATTTTATTCTGAGGCAGTATAAAGTTATTGGAGGACTGAGAAGCAGGGAATGATATAATCTGATTTATGCTGTCTGAAAGATCTCTCTTTCAAATTTGTGTCCTCATCTGCAAGACTTTAAATTGGGGATCCTGATCTGTTCTGGCGTATTACTGACTTGTGATTTTACAAATTTCTCTTGTAAAATAAGCATATTTTAAACAGTACCCAGCACAGTGCAAATGATTGGACAGCCATATCATTTTTGGATGGACTCATTTTCTAAAATGTGAGACCAAGTTTTACATATCATGTAACATTTAAAGGCCAAGCTTTAGCCTGACCCTGGGCCACTGACTTACTGTGTGTGCTGAGCAAAGCTACGTAAATTCTCAATCTGCATTTCCCCATTGGTAAAATGGGGATGTTGGTACCTACTTTGCTCACCTCTCATAAATGTTGGGAAGGTCTGGTGTGTCAGTATACTTGACTATGCTCTTTACAAAATTGAAGGTACCAGAAGCTAAATCCATTCATGCAATAAGCATGTGTTAAGTGTAGGCTTCAAGTGATCTACATAGGTTTAATGATAATGGTTGGCATTTGATTAGGTTTAACTAGGTGTTAGGTACGGTGCACTTTTTTAAAATATATATGTATTTTATTGATTTCAGAAGGGAAGGGAGAGGGAGAAAGAGATAGAAACATCAATGATGAGCATGAGTCATTGATTGGCCACCTCCTGCATGACCCGCACTGGGGATCCAGCACGGTTGGGCATGTGCCCTGACTGAGAATCGAATCGTGACCTCCTGGTTCATAGGTCGATGCTCAACTGCTGAGCCACACCGGCCAAGGTCAGACTTATTTCTTGAGGCTGTGCCAATCCTTATGTTTTTAATCATTTGCGAAGAATCTTATTGTGACAAGAGAAGACCTCTCCACATAGCCCACTGAAAAATTATGGAGACAACAGATCTTTATCTGACAAAACAGAGGAAGCAGGAGAGCAAGAGCTTGATGCTGATAGTGATGAATCAGCTCAAACTTGCAGAATTTTTTTGGCCCCAAAATAGTTCCTTTTCAAAATATATTATTCAGAGCAAGGCCTGAGCAAGAGAAAGAATTAGAGCTGATTTCCAGCTGGAGTTTTGTGCAGGAGAAGAAAGCCTACATTGATTTGTAGGCATAACTGACCTTGGTAGGAGTGTTCGATCTTCAAATGAAGAGAAGGCCATCTGTGGGTTCTTGAGAGTAGGGGGGATGAGATGACATAATCACTCTTTACAGCAGGCTGTACTTTATTCCTGTTCAGACACTTTTAAAAGTATGATCTCAATTCAATCTCAGATATTGTCCCTATGTACAGGGAATTTGAAATCAAAGATTACAGATTGACTCAAGGTCACCTCACGCATCAGTGACAGAAGATGGACTGAAATCCATATCTCCTGGCTTCCAGGCCGTATCTTTTGGCTACCTGTTAAACAGTGTCAAACTGCCTTACTTTCTCTATGATCTTGGCCAAGTCACTGAGTCTCTGTAAGTCTCAGATTTCTCACCTGAAAAAATAGGAATAATGGAAAAACATCTTTGTGTCACTGATAACACCGAATAACCTAGGATGCACAGGGATAGTATCTGCATAAAATAGGTACTCAGAATATGTGAATTCTCTTGAACCAGACGGGCTGATATTACTAATGCCTCTCAAAGATATGTTCAATAAAACTGTAGTGGGTTATAAATCTCAGGAGTATCTATGTGGAATGAGGGTGAGAAGACAGTCAAGACAATCAACCAAGTGAAGAGAGGCAAAGACTGAGTTGGAAGCACTGCAAAATACCCACGATTATCCTGCACCTTTTTATTTTCTTTTTTCTTTTTTTTTCTTTTTTTTTTTTTGCACAGATAGATGTCCTTAGATTTCAGTTCATTCATTCACTCAACAAATATTATTTGGATATCTCATGTGCCAAACATGATTTTGGGCACTAGGGATATACAGCAGCTAAACAAAACAGCTTTGTTCCCTGCCTTCATGTACTTAGAAATCCAGTGGGAGGAAAGATAAACCTTAATCAAATATTGCAGAAAGAATATAAACTTCCAAGTCTGAAGGCCTCTTTCTAACAGAGTCGTCTTAGGCTGTGTTGGGATAATCTGGCCTCGCCTTGTGTGATCTAGGAAGGCTTCCCTGAGGAAGTGACCTTTAAACTAAGGCTTGGGGGTCAGGCAGCCATGCCAGATAGAAGGAGCAGCATAAATCAAGGCCATGGGGTAGAAATCCAACCATCACGTTGGAGTGGGACTGAGTAGCATAAGTGGGAGGATGGCATCAGATGAGGCCAGGAGAGAAGTGGGGATGAGATCAGGCAGGAAAAGCTTTGTGAAGTTCTAAGCGGAGTGTGGATGTGTCAGATTTGATGATGGCAGAGCCACCTAAAGGGGCATGTATACAACTCAGGCGACTCAGTCTATCCTCTAGAGACAATAGTCTCCTAACTCCAAGGCCACAAGGAAAGATTTAAGGAATCATGAATCATGAGTGACTAGCAAGGGACATGAGTACAGTTCCTTCAAGGTCAAATATGCTGATAGGAACCTTCCAAGCAAGCTGTGCCTGTGCATGTGGACTTATATGCTTTCAGTGTTTTCCCAGAAGCAGTGGAGTGCAGGTGGGACCCTGCTGATTCTTCTTCTCCCACAGCTTTCTCCCTTTTTATATGCTTATTTGCAGACTCATTTATTCATTCATCCAACATATAAGATAATTTATCATCTAGTTGGAGATATAAGATATAGTCAGTAGCCCTGACCAGTTTGGCTAAGTGGATAGGGTGTCAGCCTAGGAACTGAGGGGTCCCGGGTTTGATTCCAGTCAGAGGCATGTGCCTTGGTTGTGGGCACATCCCCAGTGGGGGGGAGAGGGTGTAGGAGGCAGCTGATCAATGCTTCTCTTTCATCGATGTTTCTGACTCTCTATCCCTCTCCCTTTCTCTCTGCAAAAAATCAATAAAATATATTTTTAAAAAAGATGTAGCCAGTAAATTACAAGATTGAAGGAGGTGAATACCACAAAAATATAAGAAATGGAGTAGAGGTTTCAGAAGAAGAGAGGATCATCTCTAGTTTGTTAGGAGGAAGGCCAGAGGTGGACAGTGATCAGGAAAGGATTTGTGGATGAGGCAATATTTGATGTGAACCTTGAAGGATGCAGGAATAAATAGGCAGATGGAGGGAGAGCAGGGAAAGAGAGCAATGAGAGTGAAGACAGAGGAAGTATAGGATGAATGGAATAAAAAGCCCAGTTGAATTTTAACCTCAGTGAAGGAAAGGTCTTAGAAGATAGGTGGGGATCAGGTCTGAGAAGCTGCAAAGGCTTCTAAACAGAGTTCCTGGATTTCAACCATGGAAGCTATATGTGCTTTTCAACTGGGAAGTGGTATGATTAAAAGGTGAGGAATCAGCTGGGGGTAAGGATGTGAGATGGATGGCACATGAGCACCAAACCCGTGGTCTGAATCCACTGAGCCCAGATCTTGCCAAACGTAAGTATAGCCTAGAGCAGCCGTCGCCAACACGTGGTCCATGAGGTCCGAAAGGTTGGCGACCTCTGGCCTAGAGTATTAGTATAGTCCTGAGTCCCACTCCAGTCATTGAAAAGCATGTGTGGGGCTACCATTTTTTGGATTTTTTTTTTTAAGCTCTCTAGTTGATCTTAATGCAGCCAACATTTGGAAACCACCCTTCTGTACAATTCCACATGCAAGCCTCACAGCAACCATCTAGGCCAGTCAAGTTGCTGAAAGCACCAGCAAAGCCTTTCCGTGCCTGTCATGATCATGAACTAGGTCACTTTAGAGGGAGGTCTTGGAAGCCAAAGCCATGATCTGACGTGATCATTTAAAATTGATACAAACATAAATTATTATGAAATGGGTGGCAGAAACATTTGACTATGTATGTACCGGCGAGGCGCACAGAGAACCTTCTGTAAACACCAAGTTGCTAATAATCACTCTGGAGAAGTGAGCTTGGGGCAGGGGGCAGACTTATTTTACGTGTTTCCGTATGTTTAAAACATGTTTCACAATAAGCAAACACTGCTTTAGTCATCATAAACTCTACCTAGAGAGACTTTTATTTATTTTTATTTTTTAAATATATATTTTTTTTATTCAGAGAAGAAGGGAGAAAGAGAGAGAGAGAGAGAGAGAGAGAGAGAGAGAGAGAGAGAGAAAGAAATACCAATGATGAGAATCATTGATCAGCTGCCTCCTGCGCACCCCCTACTGAGGATTGCGCCCAAAACCTGGGCATGTGCCCTTGAATGGAATCAAACCCAGAACCTTTTAGTCCATAGGCCGGTGGTCTGTCCACTGAGCCCAAACCAGCTAGGGCTAGAGACACTTTTAGGCAACAAAATTAGGACCTTTGCAAATCATGTTCCAGTATCCAGGTAGAAGGGAAAGACAGTCTCTGTCCTCAGTGGTGACCAGGCTACACTGTGAGCTTCTGTATCAAAGGATGTCCAGATGGGGTGGTGAAGA